>JASWJB010000051.1:0-25857 GCA_032433595.1 Conoideocrella luteorostrata
ATAGAACAGGAAGGAGACTTGGATATTAGAAATTTATGAAATTAGATCATACTCATCCAGGAGATGACGATTTTGGTGATCGTGCCTAGCGATACAAAAAGAAACATTATCATGACAAACAACCCTACATCCAAGATGACCCGTGTGCCCCCCAAAAATATATCCAATCATACGCGGCTGTTTACCGCGGTCCTTTATGGTTTACAGGGGGATCCTCCATCTACACAACCGATCATCATCAACCCTCAGCAAGTGTCAGCAAGTGTTTACTGGCGGCTGATTTCCATACGCTTCTTGAGGTTGTAGGCAACTGCGCGCTTGCGAGCAGTCTTGGTCTGGGTAAATGCAGCAGAGCCACCGAAGGGACCGGCTGCGGCGCTGTTGCGGAGACGAACAACGCAGACATTCTCAGCGCCACCGACCTTGCCGTCACAAGTCATGCCAGCAGGCATCTTAACCACGACGGGGAAATCAGTGTTGGTGGCTAGGGAAAGACCTCCGAAACCGAGTCCAGGAACATTCTTTTCTACTTCGGCATTCTGGAAAGCGCTGGCATCAGTACCTCCAGACTTGGGGTCAATTTCGGCTGTCAGAGGACCGGCACCATCCTGATTAATCTGCATTGTGACTTTGTTAGTTTCAGCCTTTCGGATTACAGAGCGACTTGCTCTGAGTGACTGTTGACGGGACATACCTGTCGGAAGACCAATGAGACTCGACCTTGCTCGTCGGCAGTAGGGAGACCCTGGGAAGCTCCCATTCCAGAGGTAGCAGCAACCATGCTCTCAGCAGCAGCGTTATTCTTCTGGCCACCACCACCTGCTGCACCTCCGAGGAGACCGCCAGCAAGACCAGCGAGACCGCCAGCGCCAGCACCAGCACCGCCAGCACCAGCGCCAGCAAGACCAGCGAGACCAGCGAGACCGCCAGCACCAGCACCAGCACCAGCACCGCCAGCACCAGCACCAGCACCAGCACCGCCAGCACCAGCACCACCAGCGCCACCATCCTTTGCCCCCTTGTTGGCATTGTTGGCACCACCTCCAAGGAGACCGCCAAAGAGCTTGTCAATTTGTCGCTTTTCCTCTTCACGTCGCTGCTGCTTCTGCTGGTTGAGCTGTGACAGATCGTCTTCCTGGCCGGCAGCGCCAGAAGCACCATTGTTGGTGGGAGCCTTGGCAGCACCACCAGCGCCCATGAAGGAGCTGATGAGGACGCTGGCATCGACAGGACCATTGCCCTGGGTGCGACCAAGAGGGCTGGCTTTGCCGCTCTTCATATCACGATCACGGATAATGGCCGTGTCGGCCTGAGAGCCGCAGCCGTTGCTGGAGCAGTCACGAGGAGTGCCGTCAGCGACTGATAGAAGGTATTCACGTTAGTTACTCGCATATTGTTTATTAGTTAAAAGGAGGGATGCATGTGTGTATCGCTTACCAGACAGACCAGGCATCGTAACACCATTGGCGCCCTGGATCCTGGTAACCAGACCGTGAGCGGAAGCAGTAGCCACGAGGGCAGCGGAGACAAAAGCGTAACGCATTTTGATGGTAATCACACAGCACGAGTTGAATTATTGAGAGGAGGGGGTTTGGTTCCAGACCGTTTAAACGGGCGTTTCTAATTTGAATAAACAATTAAAAAGCCACCAGGGCAAGAGAAGAAAAGACAGACAAGGAGACTTATGGAAGACGGTGAGGATGCTGACCCGAAAATGGAGCTGGTTTGTTTCTGGGAGTGGAAGCAGGACGAACGAGGTGATTATATACTTTCGAGTCGTAAACTGTGTTGAGTCCGTCTCGACTACGCGAGCGAGAGACACCATGATATCAGACCAAGCCGAAATCAGGTGGCTCCGTACGCTTGAGCCCAAGTCTTGACACAGGAACATGATCTTCTTTTTCCCCGTCCCCGAGCCTGAAACACGATGCCCGGAACATGGTGAGTGCGGACGGTGGAGGGAGTAGTGTTGGTGTTGGTGTTGGTTTGGAAATTTGGGGCGAACCAAGTTCTTCGGGAGTCCAAGTCGAGTGAAGTCCCATCCATGTCTCTCACCTCCACTTTCAGTCTTGGCTAAATGGAGAACGGGAGCCAAGTATGGAATACTGAGCCGTTATTCCCGATATGTAGGTCCCTGCGGCATGAGTAGATAGATGGATGGATGCAAGGAGGTCTGTCCAAGGGTCTGTAAGGGAGTATGGCTGTGCAAAAGGCCCCTGGCCGCGATCAATGATCCATCTATGGAGTATGAGTAATTATGGGCAGTGATCATGATCAGTGATCACCAGTTCATGCCGGGGAGGTAGTTGCTGCATTGAACACTTCCAAACGCGCCTGGGGGCAGCGCTCGGGACGGACTTTGACTGGATGCTAGCGAATGCTATTGGATGCTCCTTGATTATGGGGTACACGGAGGGATCTTGAGCTTATAGATTTTGCCGCGGAGCCTCTGATGCTGGTGAAAGGTTGGCATGCCTCTCTCTCTCTCTCTCTCTCTCTCTCTCTCTCTCCACACACTCTGGGGTTTTCGTGACGTTTCGACCGGCGAATTGTACGATTGGAGGCTCTGGTGCGTTTAGTGTGACGGGCGGCGAAGGAAACCACGGACTTTGACGTGGAGGCTTAACAGTACGACATGTCAAACCAGCGGATAAATGTTAGCCTCTTGCCCACCTCGGCCCCGCCCCTGAAACCCAGCCCAAACAACGCTGCTGTACGGAGCGCCACCCCTAGCAGGTCCCTAGCCGTCCCTGTGGTATCATTATTTCTCAACGTCACAGCACATCGGCTGCGCTCGGACTGGTACTGCTCAATCGCGACGATGGCCGGGGGCAGGGTCGGCAATCATCTTGTTTTGTTATTTTTGGGCTTTTTTTTTTTCCTAAACGACTATTGTCGGGGATGGTTGCATCCGCTTCTATTTTTCACCCTTTACTCTTTACCTTCATTGGCATTTGGGTCGAGAAGAAAGTGAATACTGCAACAGCACTGTCGTGTGTGCCTCGTCCAGCGTGGCGGTGTGCAGCAAATGTGACGGGGTGCGAAGGGGTGCGAAAGGGTGCAGCAAGTGACTCTGTACTGCTAGTATCGCGATGCTCTTCATGGATTCGATCTCTACATGATAGAACTACTGTATTTGAAGTACGGAGTAGAGTGTAGCGCGGAAGGGAGCTGCGGTGAATTTCTAGAATGTCATCATGTAATCTGCACAGGGATCACAACGTGGTGAGTTATATGTTAGCTATATAACTGCAATAGTTAGTTAGTTGCTCCGTAGTTAGTAGTCTGCCAAATATGCATGCCTGCCGCTGTGCATGTACAATCGAGCCGCACTTATAGTTATCTAGTTAAGTACTCCATACTCCATGCTCTACTCTGTAGCTAGTAAGTTACTCCGTTGATTAATCGGTCAACTAAGCCGACCAACCAACTAACTAATTTCTGTCGTGCATGGTGGCTTGCATGCTGCCGCCATCTGCAATATAAACAAACACCCATGCAAATCAAGATCGCACCCGTCTTGTCGTCGTCACATTACTCCGTACATCACATCACATCAAATCAAATCACGACTCACCACCAGCTGCTCTTTTACCACAGCATCCACCTCCCATATTTTACTCTTCAACCGCCACTCTTCCCTCTTATTCAGAATACTTTGTCGTCCCCATCCCTTCTTCTCTTTTGACCCCCTCTATGCCGTTACTGCCGTGAAACGCCACCGGCTCCAGTCTGCGCAAAACACCATCCCATCACCGCACTAGTTAGTACAATACTAGTCCTCTGAAACACAGCAAGCAAGCAAGCAAGCAAGCAAGCACCGACCTACGGAGTAACTACCGAACGAATACGGAGTACATTTCAGGTTTGTCATGTAGCTACGGCGAGGAACTCGAAGCAGCAGACGAACCGGATTTTCAAACCCTCGAGCATCACCCCGCTGAAACAGGGCCTAGGGGCCACCCACCAGTGTTTCTGTTTCGCGGGCTTGTCGCGAGGTCGGTGAAAACTCCTGGGTCAATCGAAACCCTCCCCTGTACTACTAGTAGTCGGGTAGCTACCACTTGCGGACTGGCCGCGATGGCTTTAACATGCTCCGGTAAGAGGGCTAAAGTGCGTGTATGTGCGCTCGGCGGATAATTCGGCCCAGGCTAGAGCCATTGGGATTCATCTACGAGGTAGGCAATAATTGGAAGCGGCGTTGATGATGATGATATGTATTAACACAAATTCGATGCGTCTGCGTTCAGAGCCAACGATTATATATTACAGTATTGCGGCAATTGCAATGCAGAGGTCTACTGTGGACGCATGGGTGAAAGATATGTCCAACTACTAACTAGTTGGTTACTACTCCGAAAATGTATTGGTATAATAATAAGAGTAAACGCGCCAACTACATTAGTTATGTGTATGTCGCGCAAAACACCCCGAACAAAACACGCTATTTATCCTATTAACTAAATGCTCCCTGAGCTTTCGCAATTTTGCCTGACCATGAAATAAGGAACTGGAGATTAGACTTGTATGGAAAGTACAATCTAGCCGCAGGGGAAAGGAAACCCATAATAGTGGACATGCTAATTAAGACATGGGACATGAAGGTTGGTAGGGATGGGGCGGATCGTTAATGGGGTTGAAAATGAGACAAAAATGAAATGGAGAGGGTTTCTGCGGCAAGCTAATGCGCCGCTGGCAGCAAACTATACGGGATCAAGTGCATGGGCTGTGGAATATTTGGGAAAATGCAATGCTCTACACAATCAGATAGCCAAAGCCCATGTCTTTGAGGTCTTGGAGCCAATTCACTCCCGACCCGTTGCCGGAATCTTGCATCTGCCATGTGGCTTTGAGCATTTCGATGGCCGTAAAGATGTAGCCCCATGAGCAAATCTTCCAAATGGCAAACATACGAGACATGGCCCACGCCCGCTTCTCAGCGTCTCGTGTTTCTGCCCCTGCGATGAACGTGGGCCACGAGGTTGCCTTGAAGTACGGGTCTTCCTCCTCGATCTGGGCGAGGTGGCTAAGGATATCGCCCACGAGGAAGTTCGTGTCGACGGGACGAACAGCGCGAACTAGAGGCAGTGCCTGAAGAATGTACAAACACACTGCTGAACGGTGCGCTGAAGCAATGTGGATGCGGCTCTCGATGTCTGACACATTGGACGCTAGCCGAAGCTGGTCAGCCCAAGCCGGAATATCAAATGCAAGAGCTTGGTCAATGAGTGTGAGTGCCTGGTCTGCGGCCGACAGGCTCCAGTCAGTGCAAGGGCTCTCGTAGGACAATTGAGACGCAAGGAGGATGATTTGGAGAATCTCCGGCGGGCATGACAGATAGCTGTTCACCTCGACCCGCTTCATTACGGGTAGTAACTCAAACGCATATCGAGCAATACGGGACGCTATTGCTCCAGATGCAAGCGTCGAGCCTAGGATGTGATAGCTGTTTGGTTTCAAATTAGCTTTGCCTGCCGTGCGGCTCCGCGTCAAGGTTCAGCATTAGGGACGACTAACATCAAGCAATCGGCAATGACACAATCGCGGAGCATTCGGCTGGAAGCGTGTCTGGGTGACTCTGGTGCTAAAAACGCTAGGATGCTGCTCGCTCCTTCAAGATGCGCTTGCCAGCCCTTGCCGTCGTTTCGCTCCAGATCAATGAGGTCAAATTTGACAAAGAAATGCATGGCGGCCAAGGCTACCTCACTCCCAGCAGGATCCAACGTATCTAGCACATCACGGAGATGGCCCATGGCCTTTTGCTTGGCCGTCAATGCATCTATGAGGGCTTGTCTGGAGACGAGGTCTTGTGAGCGCAATTGTGCGAGGTAGCCCCCAGGGTCAGCCAAACCCGTGGGTATGGCGGTAATTGGACGGAAGATATTAGACCAATGAATAGCAGAAGTTGCAATAAGAATTTGCAGCAGCAGCGGGTGTTTGTTGGTTAAAGGAATTAGTTCTCGGAAGGGGTTACTAGTAGGCGTATCTCTGGCCACCAAATCTTTGCACACACTATCGGCGACTGACGGGTAGGCTGTATTAGCGTCGCCTCGGACCGAGTCACCGGGACAGCGAAGTTGACCAGAGTGAGAAAAAGTGAAACGTGTAGCAAATGAGTGTTTGTGGAGCTTTAGGCTCAACAAGGACAAAACGTGATGCTTAAAGTAAGGAAAGGGGGTGATGATGGAATTCAGTATTGATGAAATCAATACAAGGCAGGTGGTGGAGAACGATGGGTCAGGTTACAAGAGTCACTTACAATGTGCAAGATAGTACCTTGAAGGGCGATCAAGGTCTTGAAAGAGGGGATCTGTCAGGCTGCCTTGTGTTATTATACCTGTCTTACCTGAGCCATCATCCTGTTCAGCCGTTCCCGACGAGCTGGCATTGCGACTATCAAGGCCTGAAGCCTGGTCGTCTGAGCAGGCACTATCCTCCACCAGCTCTGCACCGCGGAAGACTAATGATTGTTGTTCGCCCTGTCCTCCAGTCTGCGACAGTTCCTGGAGGGGCCTCTGCATAAAAGTCTGTTGTACATGATGATTCCGAAGGTGGTGGTGGCTGTCAACTCCTGCAACTGACCAGGTATCGAGACCATCCCCTTCTGGTGCTTCCCCAGGCCTGGCCGGTCCAAGCTCTGCCGGTACTTGGGTTTTATATTCAGCTGTCTCTCCCGATCTCCGACCGGAGACAGTAAAGGGTCTTGAGTTTCCATGAGAGTCGATGGCCTGCGTCCAGATGAATACCTTTCCATACCCAAGGCATTCCTGCCCCGACAACGCGCATTTGTGGCATGATGGCCATGAACGATCACAGCGCAGGCGTCGACGGCGGCAGTTGTGGCATGGCTTGGTGATGCTGTTGTTGGGCATCCGATGATATGGCTGACGCAGCTTTCGGTGCTATTATGAGCTTAATTTGACTCTCTTGATGCTTCAAAATTAGGAGCCTTCTCTCAAGGGTGGTTTACAGTTGAGGAAGCAGTTGGTGATGATGGACAAACGAGGTGTAATGCTGGGCCCGCGGCATCGATTGAAAGAATAGTCATCCAGGAACCAATGCCCCAGATCATTTCTGGTCGATGGTCATAACGAATGGTTATTGTGTCTGGAGCGAGCAGGTTGGGGAGAGAAACAAGAGCTTGTGTTGCCACACAATGATTATTAACGGCGGATTTTGGCACTTCGGGCTCCGTTGCCGGTTTGGTTTGGCTTGGTGGGGGGAGCGCAACAGGGACCAGACAGGCGGACAGGCAACACGGACTGAGACGAACAGAC
Organism: Conoideocrella luteorostrata; assembly: GCA_032433595.1. NCBI lineage: Eukaryota > Fungi > Ascomycota > Sordariomycetes > Hypocreales > Clavicipitaceae > Conoideocrella > Conoideocrella luteorostrata. The sequence goes on from JASWJB010000051.1 coordinate 7,278, forward strand.
GGAACCTGCGCAGCGTGAACGGCGTGGCTGCTGTCATGTGAGCAGCTCCGGGCCGAACGAGGGTGAGATTCGACCTATAAGCAATCTTTTGACCCACCATAGCTGCTAGTTATTATGGTGACAGTCCAATCGGTTCTACTCGTGTCACGCCCCCGCTAAACACGATTAACGAGGTCGGAAGACGTACGGAGTTCTAACCAGTAGATATTAAGTATAAAATGCGGGCATTTTCCTTCTATAGCTGAATGAAGTAAGTCAAGTAAATCCGATCCATTGCTGAGCCCTTATCAGTTATTCGTACACAAATTGCCTCGAGATTTGGACCTGAAAAACGTAACGATTGATAGTACCTGCTATAAGAGGTGCAAAATACTGTCAATTGTAATTCGAAACATGGTCACGTAGTGCACCAAGAGCCTGGCAAATATTGCAAATATTGCAAACTATATTCATGTGCTGCCGACATCGTCAAGCCAAAGGGGGAAAAAGATGAGAATCAGCTTTGCGAAGGACAAGGGCAGGCTTCTTGCTAAGGTGAGAGAAGAGCTTTGAGATACCATGAGTTGAGCCATCATGAGCAGAGCTATATTTACAGTTTAGCGAGAAATTAACAGGGCATTTGAAAGCGGTTTTACGAGTGCTTCATAGCACTAGATGTAAGTGTTGTGGATGAAATTGAGGTCGTGTTTGCGAGATCATGTCTAGATTTGGCCTTGGAAACAATGTTTTATCATCCTTTTATAATCTCGAAGTGCTCTAATACTTTTCTTCCCTCCAGTGTGGGGTTATGTTGCCCGGATAGGACTGAAATAGCCTATCGGAGAGTAGACGTTACGGTGAAGCTGTTTCTTGCTATGTCTTTACTAGCATGCACACCAGGGAATTATATATAGATAAGTCGTAGACCAATGAGGCTCAGCTCATTGAATATGATACACACATATGTAACCAACATTATCCTCGTAGAACAAGAAGCGGGATAACTATGGCTGTAGTTGTGTTGGGGGAGAGGGTGGCGTTACCACACCTGTAGTACGGTGGCGCTGCTGCTGGATTTGGTGACCATTCCGTGTACTCCGTACTTGGCACAGTAAATTGGTGAAGTGCTGTGATGATAAATGACGTGATAGCTGTTGATAGAGAGCTTTACCTGAGAGACAACCTTATCTTCATTCAGATACGCAAACGTAGGTATGGTCTATTCCGTGCGAGTTGGCTGAAGACCCCTGTTAAATATCCCGATAGGTACACACGTTGCAAGCAAGACGGGCGACAAAATAAAAATAGAAAAGAAGTTATGTCAACTTAATTTGCGGCTAAAAGACTTCGCAGCCGTCTCGCGTGTAAGCCATTTCCTTCTCCCCCCAACATCTTCAGGGTCGATTATTCCCACTTACTTCGAAACAATCATTCATTTTGCATAGTCCTTACCATGCGATAGTAGGCGGGGTGCTTCACCTGGAACCCAACATTGCTTCCATATATCTGTTATTCTCGGTCTGGGCTTTGCCAGGCTTTGAAGCCAACATTCTCATTCAATCCCTCCAAAGTCTTTGCTCGGACTCTCGACTCAGTACGAAATCGATGTCAAAGTCGGCCGGCCAGTCTGATGACCTTGATCCAACTTGTAGATCGCATTTCCACGTCATGTTCAGTATGGGATGGACCGCACAGAACTTGTCTAATCTAGTCTAGCTAACATGGACCCTAATATTGCTACGGATAGCTCTGTGTGTGCCTTGAGAAGTTGCTGGAAGTCTGCACTCTCCCACAACTTCTCGAAATGGCACACGGAGTACATAACCACGAGCTCTCTCAACTCCACGCGCTCATCTTCTTCAAAACAGTAGCGTAGCAGGCCAACAACATCGCCAATGCGTTCGTTGTGCAGCACAAAATTGCACAATGTTCGGTGAAGTTTGTGGAGAGTTAACTGCGCCAGTTTCTCTACACCGTAGTATTCAGCCACCATGTGCAGTCGAGCATGTGAGAGAAAGACTTCTTTGTACTCCAGAAGGCAGTTCCTGTTTCGGGGGCTGAAGTGAATGCCGGCAATCCCACAGTCGTATAACCGATTATTTTCAAACTCATACAATAAAATTTCCCGTTTCGTTAAAGAAGGCATTAAATCGGTGTTTTCTGCACGTTTCTTTTTGGATTTCTTCTTCGATGTCATAGCGCTATCCCAAAAGTCAACAGTATACTGTGGTTCCTCCTCCGCCTTTGGTTCCTCCCCCGCCTCTTGTTCCTCGTCCGCCACGGCCACTAGTTCTTCGAGCCTTGGTTCTTCAGGCATTGGTTCCGGCTCCAGTGGTGACTCGCCCTCGTAATCACCAGTATATACGTATTGGCCGAATCGTGTGAAGGTCTGCCCGTCAACATCCTCCCAGGTCGTGAATCCATCTGTGGCTTCCTTCATTGGCCCATTAACAACAACGTTAAGAGCCCGAGACTGGCTTGCAACAAGCGCAGAGTGAAGAGTAAATTCTTCCCGGTGAGGTCCAACGATGAATCGAAATGGCTTGGAAGCGAGGAAGCTGACCAACTTATCTTAGCAAAAATCTGGGTTCGAAGCGCAAGTGCTCTAGCTTACCTGCTGTACGGTATTTCAGCCATATCTTTTGCACCGAAGCCCGGAGTCGCGTCGACTTGACGTATGGAATACAGCAAGGCCTCACGTACTTTGGACCTAAACGAGCCGTTGCCGATTGTGGCACAATTTTATTTTTATTTTTTATTGTTGTCTCTTTTTGCCTTGTGCTGTTGACAGATTAAAAAAGTACTCCTCTTGGTCCCAGGATTGGGAGTTGAATTGACACCACGTATGCCCAATGTGTTCCAGCGACGCCTAACCGGTTAGATGAGTGGACAAAATCGTAGTTACCCCTCCTCCCCAGCTGGGCAATTCCCATAAGAGCACAGCTGCAGCCGCTACCTTGTCGCCGCGACGCTTCTTCAGATTTAAAGAGGATGCGGTGTATCTACCAAAGTAGTTCTTCAGCTTCTCTAGAATCGTACAGCGCCCAAGAATGGCAAATGGCTTTCCCAAATCCACTGTGGGGAGACAATGGTATTGACTTTGCAGACATATTTTTTTGGGTTATTAATGTCTGGTGCGTTTATATTCACAATCATGCTTTTCGACGGATGATGCCAGGATGCATTTGCTAATATGAATCAGCAGCACGTGTAATGCGTGCAACGGATGAAACTCTGAAGTTGAAGAATTGAGAGACTTTGACTGCAAGAAAATTTTCCAATCCTTAATTATTGTGCATTTGTCCCCGGCCTAATATTAGTTTCGGGGATCAAATACTAGACACGAGGAAAAAATACACGAGTCTTGATAGTTTTCTTCTGATACCCCCTTCTTGGGAATTGAAAAGATTGAACCTATTTTCGATTGAAATAATACTAAATAACATCACATTTCTCAACGTTAGGTACAGCCCCGTTGGCTCAGTGGTAAAGCGTGTCACTAGTAATGACAAGATCACTGGTTCGATTCCAGTACGGGGCATTAATTTCTTTTTTATTTTTATTCTATCTTATACTTGCCCATTCAAGCGTGCATTTTATCTGATCGATTCTGCGTAGTTTGAGATGAGCAACGTCCAGAGCCGAAGCGTACAAGTTATCGACATTGCTATCAGTTATTCGTTATTCATTAAAAGTTTTTTGCTGGCTCGCCCTCTTTTCCGTCTTTGCCATTCCCAGCGATTACATTCTCTTCATCGAAACCATCTTTTGGGTCACTGTACGCGACATGCAGATCGTCAATCATGTCGCCGACTTCCATCCACTTGTCGCTGGTTTCCGGCACCGGGGAGAGTTTGTTAAGCCCCCAGTACGTGGCTGACGCCACAATGAAGCCGCAAAAGAAGTTCAAGTTGTACAGATAAGTCGCTCCTTTCGGCACCTCTCGACCGATGGCCCCAGCAAATCCTACCACGTTGATGAGAATTCCGGCAATGTAGGCGGTATATCCACGGCAGTTGATGCCGAAGGTGTAGTAGTATGGTCCTGTCTTTCTGGCATCATACAGCTCCTTGACGTTCAAGTAACCCTTTCGGACAATGTAGTAGTCGGTGCACATAACACCGGCGATGGAGCTGAGGAAGACGCTGTAGGCTGAAAGGTAGGTTGTAAAATTGTTGGCGCTTGTCAAGAGGTTATAAGGGCACATGGCTAGGCCGATAGCCGCGCAAATATACCCGCCCCGTCGAATGTTGATATATCGAGGGAGCAGAGCCGTCATGTCTGTACCCGCCGAAATCGAGTTGGCCGAGATGTTGGTACCAAGTTGGGCGACCGCAAAAGCTAACGCGATGACAAAGACACCAAAGCGTTGTGCTGAGCCACCATCGTTGATGAAGTGGCCCAGCAGGTCAAGAGGGTTCCAAATGGGCTCGTTGTAAATGACTCCGGATGACGACGACACAAAAATGCCAATGATGGAAGTGAAAGCAAATCCAATAGGAATCGCGAACAGTTGGGACCACAAGGCGTCTTTCGGTTTACGAGCGAATCTCGTAAAGTCACAATCATTGATGATGAGCGTGGCAAAGTTGGCAATGGAAGACATGATGCCTTTGACCATCTCCCACGCCAAATCGCTGCCATGAACAGTGTTTGACTTGTGCACAATAGGACCTACTCCTCCGGCACGAACAACGGCCCATATCAAGAATGCTATACCGGCTGGTGGAACAAAATATGCCTTGACTGTGAATAGATGTCGAATCTTATGAACGGGAAACCAGATGGCAGGCAGGGAGCAGAGCCAGAAGATGAAGAAGGATGCATAATCTGGGGTGCTTGAGACGCCACGCTCGAAAGGTCCAGGCATTTGCGTGCGGTCCCAAGACTTCCAGATGGATCGAATCATCAGATACACACAGTTGCCGCCGATGTAGGCTTGCACACCGTACCAAACGCACGCTGCAGCAAGGCAAATTTGGTTAGAACCGGGATTGACGAGGAATAATGTAGTCTTGGGATTGGGAACTGCGTTTGTCAACTTACCCATGGCCGCACGGTTAAAAGTAGGCCACAGTGAGCCCCAAATTCCAAAGGACGCACGATTTGCAACTGGAAATCCAATATGATACATGGCTCCAATGCGACCATTCATGACGATAAAGCCCGCGGCAATAGAATAGCCAATCCAGACACAAATCCAGGCCTGCCACCAAGACAGCCCACCGATAATCATGGACGACGAAATCATCCACGTGTTGATGTTGTACGAATCGGCGATCCAAAACCCTACAAAGTTCCAAGTGCCCCATTGTCTGCGTTCCTTTTCAACCGGTTTCAAGTCATGATTTATGAGCTGCCAGAAGTGTCAGTAGTCCAAATCTGGGAACGCGGGCAATGCGGGCAATGCTGGCAAACAACAAGTCGCATACCATAAGCTGGGTCGGCGTCAGCCCCTCCTCAGACTCAACGGCGAGCCTGTCTGCCAGGTTCTTCACCCTTTGAGAAACCGGCATGATGTTGGTGACACGGAGGGACCAGGCTGTGGAGGGGAAAGCGGCTCTGAGTACTTTTAACAAGCCGCTAAGAATGATGAAAAGGCCTGGGGACAGCAGAAGTATGAAGTGAGAAGGTGGATCTATATGTATGTTGATGTGCGTACTCCGTAGAGGCAGGGATGATCCCGATGTGCTGCGGTTCAGCGATGGTTCAGGCACTCCAGGGCAAGAGATGAATCAAACCACCAATTGCAGTTGTGTAGGTGAGTCTGGGGTGCCGCAATGGAGCCAATCCCGCGACTGTTGGTAGCTGATGGGTTCTTAAGACAAATAAAGGCCAACGACAACGACAATGCCAACGACGGGTTTTATTGTTTCTTATCTACATGGTCAGTTATAATTAAGTCTAGTGGCGCTCTGCCTATCTTGGGTCCTAGTTATCTATTCCGCGGGACCTAAGAAAGTGGAGGCCATCTGCGTCGGAACATCGCATGATGAATTGGAATGCTATTTCCCTATCAGTGCGCACCCGAATACCCGGCACTTGGACAAAGCGACGTTGTAGGTATCAGGTGTCCACAGCCAAAATAAATTGGATACTACGTACAGAGCCCTCGTAGTTGTAAAAAAAAAAAAAAAGGATTGGATACGTCGCGTTTGGCTCTTCAGGCACGGTCTTGAGTCGTAGAGTAACTGTTCCATAACCTGACCACAGATAACCATTGGACTTTCTCCGGTAGTTCTTATCTTTGCATGGCAATTGGCAGGCCTCGAAGTGTCGTGGCGGCCACTCCGATAGAAGTATTCTGTTGGCGCCGCCAAGTCCCCTGTTCTCCACCCAGTTACTCCGTACTGATTGTGCATTGTGTCCCCCCGCGTTTTGGCCGATACGGATTAAACACTCTCACGTGGAAACGACGGGTATTACTCGATCTCATCGAGTCAGCACACTTCGTTGGCTAATCGAGGGCGAATCAGCCGGCGCTGCCTGATTGGCTCTTCGCATTGATACCGAATGCCAAGCTATTGGTTGTGTTGAAGACATCAGTTGGCTTGGCGGGGATGTTTGGAATAGTAAAGAAATAACCATTGAGAGAAGCAAGAGCTGCTGATTGAAGCTGTTGCGGGGATAAGTTTTAATTGGGCTGAATAGCTGGACAGTGCGGTCCCTTCCCCGTCCTCGTTGTGGTGATCTTGGACGAAATCATCGACCGGCATGCAGCTACGGAGTACAAACCTTGCATATAGGGTGTACTTCGTACAGCGGCCACCAAGCCCAACAGAATTATAATCGTCGCCTTGCATCATGAACCCGTGTGTGCTCCCTTCCTGGGGAGAAGCAGCCTGTGGTGCTGCAGCGGTGAGGTCTCCGGCTGCGACAGACGAGAACACAGTTAACGACTCCGTACGGAACAGGGACTCTGACATTCTGTGGCACCCATTGGCCGGCACTTGGTCTTCACAGCCGTTAGATAGAAAAAATCGCAGTTTTGCTGTTGGCATTTTTGTTTTTACAAGCACAGCCGTTTCATCATCTAATCCTTTCCTTTTGTTTAAGGCTCCGAAGTAAGTTATTTGGTGCTTCCACACATACAGTGTACATTTGTTATGCGCAGGCATGGATATAGTACTTAGCATCATCGACCCCTCCGCGAGTGGATCCTGCCGAATGAGCTCGAAGCTGTGGACAGACAAGACACGGGTTTGCCCCGCGCCAAGTGCATAATTTGGAAGGTTTTCATATTGTTGCGCACTGTCATCACCGCCTCGCCAGGGAAAGAGGAAGAAAAAAAAGCGTGTTTGTTGTTTCCTGCTGCGCAGAGACACGTACTTGCTGTAGCGTTTCTTTCCACCACCTCTGCACCCGACACTCTCCCAATCATTTGACGAGCAAACGACATCCTCTACCTCGCCGCCACCGACCCCTGGCTAACGAAAGGCGTCCAAGATGGAGGAACAGCTCGTGCAAATCCTCGCCAACACGCAGCTTCCAGATCAGGGACCCCGACAGCAAGCCGAAATCGAGCTTAAGCGTGCCCGAACGAACCCTGCATATCCGGTCTCTCTTGCAAAGATTGCTTCTCATACATCTGTTAACTCCAGCGTGCGTCAGTCTGCCTTGGCTTTGCTGAGGGCGTTCATCGAGAGAAACTGGACTGTGGAAGATCAGGATGATGAGCCTATAGTTCCCATAGCCGATGACACGAGGGTTGTTCTCAAACAATCCCTCCTGGACTTGGCTTTGAGCCAAGAAGAAGACCGAAAGGTCAAGATTTCAGCCAGGTAACCTCTACGCTCTCAGAAGAGTTTGCGCTGTATTGAACGCAGAATATGAGCTACGATACTGACGATTTTTATCTTCTTCCTTCTTGGCAGTTATGCAGTCGGTAAAATTGCCATCCACGACTTCCCCGAACAATGGCCCAGCTTGCTGCCTACCATCCTCAACATCATCCCCGCGGGTACTGATGCTCAGCTTCATGGAGCTCTTAGGGTTTTGGGTGATTTGGTTGAGGAGAGTCTGAGCGAAGACCAGTTCTTCTCTATGGCTAGGGATATTGCCAAAACATTGACCGAGGTGGCCCTGAATGAGAGTCGCAAGCCCATGCTTAGGGCTCTTGCCATATCTGTCTTCCGATCATGCTTCGATTTGATGAACATGGTCAAGGATGACCACGCCCAAGAGGTCAAGGCCTTTGCTGAAGAGCTTCTTAGCCAATGGAATCCTTTCTTCGTCAGTATCCTCAAGAGCCGCTTCCCGGAGTCTGACTTGAGTGCCGGCCGTCAACCCGAATCTTGGAATCACATAATTGCCCTCAAGCTGCAAGTCGTCAAGACCTTGCTCCGCATCCGCCGGGTCTTTCCTAATCTGTTACTGCCCCAAAGCACTACATTCTTCAGTGCCGTGTGGGAGGAATTGAATCTGTTGCAGGCTTCGCACGAGGAACTTTACATCAAGACCAATGCTCAAGGCCGTCTGGAGAATTCGGACAACCTCCCTTACACTCTCGACTTTCTTGTATTGGAAGAGCTCGACTTTCTGAACCAGTGCTTCCGGTCTCCTCCGGTGAAGGCTGAGCTAGACGGTCACTTGCAGGCTCATGCCTCTGCAAATGATGTCCCCTGGATGGCTGAGATTATGCGAATGCTCGTCAGCTACGCCAGAGTCACCCAGGAAGAGGAGGAGCTTTGGGACATTGACTGTTCTTTGTATCTGGCTGAGGAAACATCAGTCACGGCTAACTACACCGCCAGAACTGCCGCCGGGGACCTTCTAATCAAAATGGGCGAATGGTTCAACGAGAAGGCTGTCGACGGCCTCTTTGGCTTCACAAAGACACTCTTTCCTGGCGACGGATCCCTCTGGCGAAGCCAAGAATCGGCCCTTTTTCTTTTCACCATGCTGCTTAGCGACTTGCAGGACTTGAATAAGACCATTCCCAATGCTGTTGCCAGCGCATACCTCGAACTTGTCGATTTTACCATCAACAGGCCTGACGAACCGCTCCTACGTGCTCGGGGCTACCTCGTCGCTGGCATCATCGGCAGCTCTTTCCAAACTCCTCCGGCTTTGGTGGATCGAATGGTCCACGCAATGACCAGTGAGGAGAGTGAAGTGGTTCAAGTCGCCTGCATCAAGGCCATTGATGGTCTAATCAGCTCCGGCCGAGTGGGCGTCGATCGACAAGTGCCTATCATCACAGCAATCAAATCGTACATGAATGGCAAGGATCCCGCTGAAATGGAGGAGGCGGATGAGCTCCTTGTTGTCCTCGCCGAAACTCTGCGCTCAGCCATCAGCCTAGACACAAAGATTGCCCTGTCTAGTGATATCCAGTCTACTGACTTGTTGTTCCTGCTTGCCAAGCTTGGTGCTAGTAACTTCCAGGTTACAATGCTTATATCGGAAGCTTTCGAAGAAATTGTTGGCAGCCTTTCGGACAGGGCCTCGTTTAACACGCTTTGCGGTACCACCCTACCCACCCTTACTGGAGCCTTTGACGTGGCCAATGTGACTGATGACAACCCTCTTGTCACTGTCGCTACGGAGCTACTAGTTGTCCTTGCTGAGCACGGTTCAGAGCCACTGCCCGATGGTTTCGTTTCCGCCGTCTTTCCTAAACTAATCCCCTTGTTAATGGAGTCCGATGAGGGTGAGGTCCTCCGTCCCGGCTCCGAGGCAGTCAAGTGGATTCTATCACACGATCACCAGCAAGTCTTCAACTGGCAAGACGGCAACGGTCGATCTGGTCTTGAAGTCTGCTTGCACATCATTGATCGATTGCTCGGCCCATCTATTGCGGATAACTCCGCATCCGAGGTTGGTGGGCTGGCGGCGGAGCTAGTTGAAAAGGCCGGACAAGAACGCCTCGGACCTTTTCTGCCCCAGCTTCTTCAGGCTGTTGCAAATCGACTTGCATCCGCTCAAGCTGCTGCTTTTATTCAGTCGCTAATTTTAGTCTTTGCTCGCTTGTCGCTCAACGGAGCCCAGGATGTGGTTGAATTCCTAAGCGTGATCCAGATCAATGGAGAGAGTGGCTTGCAGGTTGTCCTGGCCAAATGGCTGGAAAACTCAGTTAGCTTTGCGGGATATGATGAAATCAGACAAAAGTAAGCGAAGTGGTGGCGTGCCCGAGTCTTTCCTCGTCTGCAACTGCTAATAAGTTCAATTTTCCCCTTCTAGTGTCATCGCTTTGTCAAAGCTGTACGGACTCAATGATGCTCGTGTATCTCAGATTAATGTCAAGGGTGATTTGATTGTTGGCCCTGATGACGGCAAGATCAAAACTCGCTCACGAGCGAAGCAGAGTATGTGTTCATTCCCTTCCCGGTCCCTCATCCTTAGAATCAAACCCCCAGTCCCGGAATCAGCTTTATTAATACGTTGTTTGATGAGTCTAGACCCCGATCAGTATACCGTCATACCCGCACCACTGAAAATCATCAAGGTTCTCATTGAAGAGCTTGCCTCCGCCTCAGGAGCTGGGGTTGCCGCAAGTGCTGCTGCTGCTGCCATCGCCGCAGCCGACTTTGACGAAGATAATGATGAAGACGGCTGGGAAGATGATGACGATACTCTCGACCTCAGCCTGGCTGCTTCCAAGGCTGATCTCATGTCATTTATGGAAGGCGGTCCTACACGACGTCCCGATGATGAGACTCATTCGTACTTGACAGAGTTCTTTGTGCGATGCGGCCGCGAAGACGCCGCCAATTTCCAGGCCTGGTACAACATGCTTTCGGAGGATGAGAAGGCGAAATTAAACCAGGTTGTCAACTCTGCTGGTCCTTAAGCAGCCACCAACGCCCAACGCCAACAAAAAAAACTAAGATGCATGAACTTGTTCCCAGGTCACAGAGAGGTACAACTACGTATCAAAGTTGATGCTGGTTTGTTTTCCATGGTACGATTAGGAAAAATACGCTTACTATACTGGCATGGCATGTAATACAAGCATTTGCTTGGCTAAATTTCTAGCCAATTTATTTGGAAGAGTGGCATAGATGATACAAATTTCTAACGTCTAAACAAAAAGTCATGAAAAAAATTATATAGAGCGCTAAAAATTAACACAAACTCGCCTAATTTCGGCCACTGTTTTGTAATCTTTGAGCGAACGAATACATACTTGCAATGCGTCTTAGGCATTGGTCCTGATATACTCGTACCAGTAGCATAATTGTGTATATTTTCTGGACGACAGCGGCACTATCAGGTTAGTTTTGTGAAGTACAATTCTCAAAACAGTCACGGATAGGAAATGAAGAGTAATAGTAGATCATTATTATACCTATTCATAGGCTAGTGTCAAAAGCATTCAGTGTTCATGTTACATACAAATTTCTATAATGTTCCCTTTTTTTCAATCTTGACTTTTATATAAAGTCCCCTCCACCAAAACCCCGGCCGTGAGACCCACCAAATGGAGCACCTGGGCCTGTGCCTGGACCAAGAGGATCCCATCGAGCCCCAGGGGGAGCCTGAGGGTTATAACCTTCACGGCCGCTACCACTTCCACTTCCACCTTGGCCGGTAAAGAGTGGATCGTCAAACGTAGGGTGCATACCAGATGACCCTCCAGGACGTGGCAGACCGCCTCCTATAAAAGATCCTCGAAGAGGATCGTGCGGTCCAAGACCAGCAGGGTTCAAATCATCGTGGCCGATATTGAATGGATGCTGACCTCCGGGCATGAATGGTCCCCCTCGAAGGGGGCGATTGATCTCATACTCGTCCTCAAATCCGGGTGGTGGGAAGTCTCCAACTGGTGCTCCTGGTCTAGGATGAGCACTGCTGGGTAAAGGACTGGGGTGAGGGTATGGCATGTTTGGCTGAGGCCCGCCTCGAAATGGGCGATGTCCGCTCTGTGCTTCTTGCCCACGTCGCTCTGCACGGGCCGTCTCCTCGGCTTCAATTGTTTCTTGATACCCCTCTATTTGGAGTTTTGGGATCAGTTTCTGAACAATCTTGACCTTTAGGTCATTGATGATATCTGCGTCGCCAAGCTTTAGTTTACGAGTTGAGAATGAGAGAAAGACGCCCCCGCGCCAGAGGTTCACCTACCGGCGACGGCCTGTTCCGACACAAATGCGTTGGACAACTTTTCTGCCAAATCGCTGCGATTTTCCTTGTCCCCTTCCATGGTGATCCGAATAGGAAGGCCGCTCTGCTGAACAACATCACGAACAGTTCGCTCAAAACGATGGATGTTCTCGTCGCCTATGGCCAGGCCGCGAATTTCAACTTTACTACCCATGCGATCAACACGGATAAGAAATCGCATAGATGACTGCTTGTGCTTATAAACGAAACTGAGAGAACCAAAGCCAGAGTTCCATGTCGATGGAAGTCTAGGCGCAAGAGTTTCGCATTCCGCTGCATATTGTCAAACGATGAGTAAAGTAGCCTGTGAATATTCCTGGACTGTAGAGCATCGCACTCACGGATCGACACGTCTTCGCTGAAGCCGCATAGTCTGAATGACAGTGCTGATAGATATGAATGAACAAGCAAGGCAATGACCTCGTAGGAGCTGGCTATATCGGAGCTGTCGTCGCCTTGTGGGTGGGTTGGTAACGCATCAGCCATGTGTTGCACCACTGCGGATGTGCTCAGCGGGGATGCCATAATGGCGGGACGCTATTGCAAACAGGCCCCTCGATGATCAAAGTCGTGATGTGGATGATGACGGGAAGACGAAGTGTTGTCAGAAGCTGTGACCGTGGCAAATTGCAGATTGCAAGTTGCCAGCTCAAATCTGGGATGGGCAACGAACGTGGGGTCAATTATATAGTTACTCCACAGTCCGTACCAAGCTTGGCGACCAGTGGCGACGCAGTTATTGACTAACTACGGAGTACTCCGTACGGAGTAACTACTCTCTGGCTGCACATGAGGAAGGAGCCACATGATAGCGTCATTGCCTAGCTGCCTGCCTCCAATGCTCCGTTAATACCTTTGCCCCTTGACACTTCAGCCCTACAAGTGGGGCCATCTTTTCGTCTTATACAGAGCAGGAGACAGAGTACGGAGTACTCCGTACTTTGTGAAGCCAAGCAAAGAGTATGAGAGATTTCACCCATATTCCCTGCATCCCCCAAGTCATCTGAAGAGAGGAGTCATTTCTAGTGACACTCTTTACAGGATCTGGGTTTGGGCGAGCCATTAAATGTTGTTTACGGTTTGGTGTGCGCTACATAGCCATTGTGCAATCCCTATCCAAGTGATAAGAAGATGCAATGGCTCTTTTTAAGACCGGACTTGTTAGAATGCTCACACCTGCAATGCCATCTGCACTCAATATGTCTGAGACGCTCGGGAAGAAAAAAAATTTATATCTAATACCTTGGGGGCAAAGTACAGGCAGCGGTTTTGTGTCAAAGAAAATGGTCAGGTTTGCCAAACATGGTAATCCTCGAGGGACCACGACGTGCGCTTTGCTCTTTAAACGAACCCGGAGCCGCCTCCTAAATCGATCCAGCGCCCGAGCCACCGCCCGATGAACCGCTTCCTGAACCTGAACCACCTCCCGAACCTCCTCCTGCACCACCTCCAGATGAACCTCCCCCTGCACCGCCTCCAGATGAACTTCCTCCCGCACCACCTCCTGAACCACTGCCAGAGGAACCTCCTCCGCTGCCGCTGCCTGACATGGAACCGCCTCCCGATCCTGATCCACCTCCTGAACCGCCTCCTGAGCCACCGCCAGATGAACCGCCTCCTGAACCACTGCCAGATGAACCGCCTCCTGAACCGCTGCCAGATGAACCGCCACTTCCACTTCCTGAACCGCCTCCTGAACCACTGCCAGATGAACCGCCTCCTGAACCGCTGCCAGATCCTCCGCCACTTCCACTTCCTGAACCGCCTCCTGAGCCACTGCCAGATGAGCCGCCTCCTGAACCACTGCCAGATGAGCCGCCTCCTGAGCCACTGCCAGATGAACCGCCTCCTGAGCCACTGCCAGATGAGCCGCCTCCTGAGCCACTGCCAGATGAGCCGCCTCCTGAGCCACTGCCAGATGAGCCGCCTCCTGAGCCACTGCCAGATGAGCCGCCTCCTGAACCACTGCCAGATGAGCCGCCTCCTGAACCACTGCCAGATGAACCGCCTCCTGAGCCACCGCCAGATGAGCCGCCTCCTGAGCCACTGCCTGAGCCACCACCACTTCCACCTCCTGAACCGCCACCCGAACCACCACCAGATCCTCCTCCTGAGCCGCCGCCAGATCCTCCTCCTGAACCGCCTCCAGATCCTCCCCCACTTCCACCTCCTGAACCGCCACCTGAGCCACCACCAGATGAGCTGCCGCCGCCGCCGCCGCCTCCTGACCCTCCTTTTCTTGTGGTACTGGTAGGCTTTGAGCTGGTCGCCGGCTGAGAGGCTGGTTTAGAGGTAGTAGTAGGAGCAGAAGTGACTTTGGAGCTGCTGGCTTGGGTGCTGCTAGCCTGTGAGTTTGATGGAGCTGAAGAGCTCGTAGGGGCTGACGAGCTTGTGGGAGTTGAAGAGCTTGTGGGAGTCGACGAGCTTGTGGGAGTTGATGAGCTCGTGGGAGTTGATGAGCTCGTGGGAGTTGATGAGCTCGTGGGAGCTGACGAGCTTGTAGGGGCTGACGAGCTTGTAGGGGCTGACGAGCTTGTAGGGGCTGACGAGCTTGATGTGAGAGCTGACGAACTTGTAGGAGCCGACGAACTTGTAGGGGCTGACGAGCTTGTTGGAGCTGACGAGCTTGTAGGGGCTGACGAGCTTGTAGGAGTTGACGAGCTTGTGGGAGCCGACGAGCTTGTAGGGGCTGACGAACTTGTGAGAGCCGACGAGCTTGTAGGAGCTGAAGAGCTTGTAGGAGTTGACGAGCTTGTGGGAGCCGACGAGCTTGTAGGAGCTGAAGAGCTGGATGTAAGAGCTGACGAACTTGTAGGAGCCGACGAGCTTGTATGAGTTGACGAGCTTGTTGGAGCTGAAGAGCTTGTAGGAGCTGAAGAGCTGGATGTGATAGCTGACGAACTTGTAGGAGCCGACGAGCTTGTATGAGTTGACGAGCTTGTAGGAGCTGAAGAGCTTGTAGGAGCTGAAGAGCTGGATGTGATAGCTGACGAACTTGTAGGAGCCGACGAACTTGTGAGAGCCGACGAACTTGTGAGAGCCGACGAACTTGTAGGAGCTGAAGAGCTTGTAGGAGTTGACGAGCTTGATGTGATAGCTGAAGAGCTTGTAGGAGCAGAAGAGCTGGTCTTGGTGCTCGATTGCGCGGAAGAACTTGTAGCGGAAGAGCTAGCCTTGGTGCTTGACTGTGCAGAGGAGCCAGTCTTAGTACTTGACTGTATTGAGGAGCTTGAAGGGGCTGACGAGCTGGCTCTGGTGCTCGACTGTGCAGGAGAGCTAGTCTTAGCATTTGACTGTGCGGAAGAGCTGGCCTTAGTACTTGACTGCACTGAAGAGCTCAAAGGTGTGGAAGAGCTAGCCTTGGTACTTGACTGCGCAGAAGAGCTTGAGGGAATCGACGAGCTGGTCTTGGTGCTCGATTTTACGGAAGAACTTGTAGTGGAAGAGCTTGCCTTAGTGCTTGACTGTCCTGAAGAGCTCAAAGGTGCGGAAGAGCTAGCCTTGGTGCTTGACGGTACTGAAGAGCTTGAAGGGGTCGACGAGCTGGCCTTATTACTTGACTGTGCTGAAGAACTCAAAGGTGCGGAAGAGCTAGCCTTGGTGCTTGACCGCGCAGAAGAGCTTGACGGTGTGGAAGAGCTAGCTCTATTGCTCGACTGTACTGAAGAGCTTGAAGGAGCCGACGAGCTAGCCTTAATGCTTGACTCTGCAGAAGAGCTTATAGGCATAGAAGAGCCCGCCTTGGTACTTGACTGTGCAGAAGAACTTGAAGGAGCCGACGAGCTGGCCTTTGTGCTTGACTGTGTTGAGGATATTGAAGGGGTTGACGAGCTGGCTTTGGTGCTCGACTGTGCAGGAGAGCTGGTCTTAGTAGTTGACCGTGCGGAAGAGCTGGCCTTGGTGCTCGACTGTGCTGAAGAACTTGAAGAAGCTGACGAGCTAGCCTTAGTGCTTGACTCTGCAGAAGAGCTCGAAGAAGCTGACGAGCTGGCCTTAGTAGTTGACTGCACTAAAGTGCTTGAAGGTGCGGAAGAGCGAGCCTTGGTGCTTGACTGTACTGAAGAGCTTGAAGGGGCTGACGAACTGGCCTTAGTACTTGACTGTGCAGAGGAGCTAGTCTTAGTACTTGAGTGTGCAGAAGAGCTGGGCTCAGTGCTCGACTGTACTGAAGAGCTTGAAGGGGCTGACGAGCTGGCCTTAGTACTTGACTGTATTGACGAGCTTGAAGGGGCTGATGAGCTGGCCTTGGTACTTGACTGGGCAGAGGAGCTAGTCTTGGTACTTGACTGTACGGAAGAGCTGGTTTTAGTACTTGACTGTACGGAAGAGCTGGCCTTAGTACTTGACTGTATTGACGAGCTTGTAGGGGCAGACGAGCTGGCCACGGTGCTCGACTGTGCTGAAGAGCTCGAAAATGCTGACGAGCTTAGAGGAGCTGACAAACTAGCCTTAGTGCTTAACTGCGATGAAAAACTCGTTGGAGCTGAAGAACTTATAGGCGCTGACGAACTGGCTCTGGTGCTTGATTGTGCTGAAGAGCCTAGAGAAGCCGACGAGCTGACCTTGGTGCTTGACTGTACTAAAGAGCTTGAAGATGCGGGAGAGCGGGCCTTGGAGCTCGACCTTGTTGAAGAGCTTGGAGGAACCGACGAGCTTGTAGGAGTTGACAAGCTGGCCTTGGTACTGGACTGTGCTGAAGGAGCAGGAGAGCTTGGTGCTGAGCTGCTAGCTCTGGTTGAACTTGTGGGAGCCGACGAGCTAGCCTTGGTACGCGAGTGTGTGGAAGAGCTTACCGGGACTGACGCGCTTACTATAGAGGTGCTTGCCTCAGAGCTGCTGGCTCGTGTTGAGGTTGCTGGGGCAGAAGAACTTGCTCGAGTTGAGCTCAAAAGAGCTGAAGACATTGCTTTAGAACTACTAGGTCCCGTTGAACTTTTAGGAGCTGATGAGCTAGCCTTGGAACTGGTTGCCAGAACTGAACTTGGTTTTGAACTGCTTGCTTTAGAACTGCTTGCTTGTGTCGAGCTTGTTGGTGTTGCTGATTTGGCAATCGAAGTGGTTACCTTAGAGTTTGTAGGTGTCGAGGAACTAGCTACAGAGCTGCTACCCTTAGTTGAAATCTGTGGCATTGACGAGCTTGCTTTAGAACTTGGGGCTTTAGAGCTGGACTGAGCTGCCGAGCTGGCCGGCGAGCTAGTGCTGGTCGAGATTGGTTTTGAGGCGCTCGCTTGAGTTGAACTTGCACGAACAGAAGAGCTCGGTTTTGAACTGTTTGCTGCAGAGCTGCTAGGCTGCGAGCTTGATGGGGATGATGAGCTAGCTTGGGTTGAGGTTGCAGGAGCTGAAGAGCTGGCTATAGAACTACTAGGTTTCGAGCTTGACCGAGAAAAAGAGCTTGTTTTAGAGCTGCTGGGCTTGGTTGAGCTTCTCGAAGAGCTGACCCTACTCAAGCTCGTAGCAGTAACAGAACTTGGTTTTGAGCTGTTTGTCATTGAGCTGCTAGCTCTACTTGAACTTGCGGGAGACGAGGAAGCCTCAGAGCTACTAGCTTTAGAGCTGTTGGGCTTAGTCAAGCTTGTTGACGTTGACAAGCTTGCCTTAGAACTATTGGCGATGGAGCTTGTTGGTGCCGAGGAGCTTAGTCTTGAGCTGCTAGCCTTTGAGCTTGGAGTAAACGAAGAGCTTGGCTTAGAACTGCTGATCTTAGAGCTTGTAGGTGCTGACGAACTTGCTTTCGAGCTCGATGGCGCCGATGAGCTGGTTCTTGAGCTACTAGCTTTTGATGCAGCTTTTGAACTCGATCCCACAGATGAGCTTGATCTCGGTTTCGATGTTGCTGCAGAGGTTGGTTTAGAGTTATTGCCCTTAGAACTTGGTTGAGATGAAGAAGCTGTAGTTCCTGAAGTTGACATAGTATTTCTGGACTTGGAACTCGACCGAGCGGTTGAACTTGATGGAATTGACAAGCTGGGCTTAGAGCTTGATGATGCCATTAAGGTTGGTTTAGAGCTGCTGGCCTTGGGTGAACTCAATGCTGACGACGTTGCTCTGGAAGTTGTCCGTCTTGATAAAGTTGTGGGTACTGATGAGCTGACCTTGGAGCTTGATGACGCTGATGAACTTATCTTAGAGCTGCTTGCTCCAGAACTCACGGGAATCGATGAGGTAGGTTTCAAGCTGCTGGACTTTTGGCTTGATGTCGCCGCGGAGCTCAGCATAGAGCTAGTAGGCTGGGAGCTTGACAAGCCGGTCTTTGAGCTACTGGACTGGCTACTAGTTGGCTTAAAGCTGCTCATGCTCGCTGGCTTGGAACTGCTCGCTGACCTAGAACTACTCATGCTCGCTGGCATGGAACTGCTCGCTAGCTTAGAACTGCTCGCTGGCTTAGAACTGCTCATGCTTGCTGGCATGGAACTGCTCGCTAGCTTAGAACTGCTCATGCTCGCTGGTGTAGAACTGCTCGCTGGCTTAGAACTGCTCATGCTTGCTGGCTTAGAAC
>JASWJB010000051.1:25952-174626 GCA_032433595.1 Conoideocrella luteorostrata
CTAATGCTCGCCGGTGTAGAACTACTCATGCTCGCCGGTGTAGAACTACTCATGCTCGCCGGTGTAGAACTACTCATGCTCGCCGGTGTAGAACTACTCATGCTCGCCGGTGTAGAACTACTCATGCTCGCTGGTGTAGAACTACTCATACTCGCTGGTGTAGAACTGCTCATGCTTGCTGGTGTAGAACTACTCATGCTCGCTGGTGTAGAACTGCTCATACTCGCTGGTGTAGAACTGCTCATGCTTGCTGGCTTAGAACTGCTCGCTTGCTTAGAACTGCTCGCTTGCTTAGAACTGCTCATGCTCGCTGGTGTAGAACTGCTCATGCTCGCCGGTGTAGAACTGCTTATGCTCACCGGCTTAGAACTGCTTATGCTCGCCGGTGTAGAACTACTCATGCTCGCCGGTGTAGAACTGCTCATGCTCGGCGTAGAACTGCTTATACTCGCTGGCGTGGAACTGCTCATGCTCGCCAGTGTAGAACTACTCATGTTCGCCGGTGTAGAACTACTTTCCCCAGAGCTTGACAAAGCTGATGAGCTTGTCTTTACGCCGGACGCCTGATGACTGCTCGCTTGAGAACTCTCGGGTTGAGAACTATTGGGCTGTGATGAGGCTAACTGAGAACTTGTTGGCTGTGAAGATGTAGGTCGCGAGCTGCTAGACCGAGAGCTTGGTTGTGAGGATATTGTTTGAGCAGAGCTCGTCTTGGAAGCGTTGCTCGACTGAGTGCTGCTGATCCTAGTTGAGGCTCCAGCCGAACTCGTGAGAGCAGAAGAGCTAGCCTTAGTGCTGCTGGCTCTGCTTGAGCTTGTTGGTGATGATGAACTGGATTTAGAATTGTTGTCTTCAGTTGAACTTGCTCTAGAAATGCTAAGTCTCGTTGAGATTGTCGGCACGGATGGAACGCTGGCCTTGGATGTACTGGTTTGAGATAAACTGGCTTTAGAGCTATCAACCATGGAGCTTGCTGGGGCTGATGAGCTGTTTTTGGAGCTTCTGGCCGCCGAACTGCTAGCCTTCGAGCTTGCTTTAGCCGAGGAGCTTGCTTCAGGACTGTTGACGTTCGAGCTTGAAGGTAACGACGAGCTTGCCTTAGAACTATCAGCTCTGCTTGGTGTTGCCACTGAAGAGCTGGCCATCGGACTGTTAGCTTTAGACTTGCTTGCTGGCGACGATGAACTGCCGGCCTTCGAAATTGACTGTGTCAGAGAGCTGGCCATGGTTGAGCTTGCTGGTCCTGATGAGCCAGCCTTAGAACTACTGGTTCCAGTTGAGCCTGTTGACACTGAAGAGCTGGTTTCCACATTCGATTGAGCTCGAGACCTTGCCGTAGAACTGCCGGCTTTGACTGAGCTTGATTGTGCTGATGAGCTGCTAGCCTTGAAGACCGAAGCCGACGAGCTACTTTTCGAAATGCCAGATTGATTGCTTGGTTGTGGGGCGGCTGCCTGGGATGAACTCGATTTTGAGCTTGCAGGAGATGATGACGTTACCTTGGTGATGCTAGGTTGCGAGGGGCCAGAGTGTGAAGAAGCCGACTGAGTTTCGCTTGACTTCAACACACTGCTTGTTTGAGAGTTTCCAGGCTTAGGGTTCGACGGTCCTGATGGTGTTGACCTCACCGAGCTGCTCGGCTTGGAGCTAGAGAGACGGGAGCTCAAACCGACCGATGGATTTACCTTGGAAGAGATTGTTGATTTTAAGCTTGAAGACACTGCCAAGCTCGACTGAGAGCTATTCGGCTTCGAAGACACAGGCTGTGAGTTTGTCGGTTTAGAGCTAGCAGACTTTGAGCTTGAAGAAGCTGAAGAACCAGGTCCCGATGAGCCCAGCGGCATCGAGCTTGGAGACGCCACTGAGCTTTGCTGGGAGCTACTCGATTTCGATGGCCCAAGCTGCGTCATAACAGGCTTTGATGAATTTGGCCGCTTCGAGTTAGGTTCTGCAGAAGCAGACTGTGATGCTGTTGCTTTCGAGCCAGGTTGGGATGGGTTTGGCTGCCCAGATGCTGCACTGGGACCCTGGCTTGGAATGAAGCTGGGCTGGGATTCGTTCGATATCGAAGATATCGGCCTAGGCACGGAAGACTTGGACATGCTCGACGGACCAAGCTGAGAGTTCTCCGGCGACTTAGACGGCGTCATACTAGGCTTCGATGGACTCGGCTGTGCCGATATAGATTCTGCAGAAGCCGACTGCACTGCCGTCGCCGTTGAGGAACCTAGCTGTGATGAGCTTGGCCGCCCAGGTGCAACATCGGAACTCTGGCCAGGGACAGAACTGGGCTGGGGTTCGTTTGAATTCACAAATGTCGGCTTAGACATGGTGGGCTTTGACACGCTCGATGGACCAGGCTGAGGGTTCTCTAGTGACTTAGATGGCGCCATACCAGGCTTTGAGGACGAATTTAACTGTTTTGAGCTAGGTCCTGCTTGTGACGAGTTTGGCTGTCCAGGTGCCGTGCCGGGACCCTGGCCTTGGATTGAACTGGGTTGGGATTCACTTGGGCTCGTCGAGGCGGGCTTGGATGGGTTCAACGGCCCAAGTTGAGAGTCTTGCGGCAAGGATTTGGTCGACTGCGAAGCTTGCACACTACCAGAGCTTGTCTTGGCAACTATCGGGCTCGATAGCTGTGGTTGAGAGCTCTCTACTGGAAAATTGACCGGCTGAGACGCACTGTTGGCTTCTCCATTTGCGGAAGACGTCATGCCCCCTGATGGGTTCAGTGGCCCCAGTTGAGAGCTCTCTGCTGGTGATATGGTCGATTGTGTAGGTTGTCCATTTGCAGAGCCCGTAGCGACAGGAAGGCTCCCACTAGAGTCGGTCGTACCGGCTGACACAAATGGTGGTGATTGACCAGGACTCATCGTGGCTACTGGTGGTCCGAAGCCCGTTTCCGGGGCTTGTGGTGCAGCATAGTAGATTGTGATACGCTCGACCTCGTAGATGATGATGGTGCCTTGGCAGGCCCGACACGGGGGCTTGACAGTCTCAATTCCTGGAGAGCCTTTCGTTTCGCTGTTTATGATTGTGACAAAAGGGATATTCGTAGGTTGGTAGCAAAACACAGTACCGGTGCAAGTGTTACATCCTGCGTGTTGAGTCGACCAACTAGTTGTTTGGACCTGCCATGGCCACGGGTGTGTCTCATATGGCAAAGTAATTGTTCTTGAAGGCGGAGGTCCTACAATTACTACGCCATCATATCCGTCAAGTAGTCCGCCAGGTTGTCCATCGAGAGGTTCGCCAGGTTGTCCATCGAGAGGTCCGCCAGGTTGTCCATCGAGAGGTCCGCCAGGTTGTCCATCGAGAGGTTCGCCAGGTTGTCCGTCGAGAGGTCCGCCAGGTTGTCCATCGAGCAGTCCGCCAGGTTGTCCGTCGAGAGGTCCGCCAGGTTGTCCGTCGAGCGGTCCGCCAAGTTGTCCGTCAAGCGGTCCGCCAAGTTGTCCGTCAAGCGGTCCGCCAAGTTGTCCGTCGAGCGGTCCGCCAAGTTGTCCGTCAAGCGTTCCGCCAAGTTGTCCGTCAAGCGTTCCGCCAAGTTGTCCGTTAGATTGCCCGTTAGGTTGTCCATTGGATTGTCCTTCGGGCTCTCCTCCAGACTGACCACCGACTACTCCTCCTCCGCCAGACTGAAATCCAGGTTGGCCAACACCGACTTGGCCTCCAAATTGACCTTGCTCCCCAGAATGGCTTCCTGCTTGTCCCTGCCCGCCAGATAGATCTCCGGGCTGACTATATCCTCCAGTTTGACCCTCAGATTGCCCGTCACCATACGGGCCTCCCGCCTGGCCCTGTCCCCCAGGTTGCCCCCATGCTTGTCCTTGTCCACCACCGGGTTGGCCAGCAACCTGCCCCTGTCCTCCAGCTTGTCCCGAGAAACCTATCAAAGAGCCGCCCGAAACAGTAGGTGCTCCAACCGTCAGAGTCGGTTGATGGGTACAAACTTGCTGGCAAACCGACAAGCCCATATACGTGGTCATGGTGACTTTTTCAGTGACGACATTCACATGTTTGTTGGCGAGAGAGGGCGTCGCAAGGAACAACGTGAGTACAGTAGCTGCCCAATGGGCAATGCCACCAGACGCACCAGCAATCATATTGTTCCCACTTCCCATATAAATTTAAAATTAGTACAATAAGTCAGAAAAAAAAGAAAGATATGAAATGAAGATGTTTGTGATACGATCTAGCTGTCGTATCGTCGCAAAGCCAGCTGTGTGTGGGGCTCCGCGTTTACGATCAAGGTACAGATCGAATGCTGGCGATGGTTTAGAAACTTGCCAGGAACATAGGACGAAATTTCAGGGGAAACGGATTAAAAAGGGATGCAAAAAATCTAATACTTAACATAGTTCGTGAAGAGTTTTCAACTGCCAACGCTAGCACGAGGTTATCGTGACTCTCGCCGGAAACGATTAGAAGCCGCAGTTCATTGTTCGATCTCTTCTCGTTTTGTATCCAAGACGTCATCGTTATCAACGAAGTGTATTAATAGCCCCATTTGAGGCAGCCCTAGGTGGATTCTAAATCTTGCTATATTCTTTCCGGACAGTTCTGGGGACGGCAATTAGTCGTAAATGTACCTGGGCTTCGGCAATTTTTAGTGGCTAGCCAAATCTGCCCGTCCACGCACATAATCAGCGTAGCACCATAGTAGTAAAAAATAAGGCTGCAGCCTGTTCGCACTTTGCTATCTCCATCGTGTAGTTCGCTGTCGAGAACAACGAAAGACACAGCATCGAATGCAGCCGGCGTTGTTGGCTTCGCAAGGTCATTGACGCGACCAGCCACTGAACTCCCTACGCCTAAATGGCATTTATCATTGTGGCGTACAGCAATGTGGTGTACTTCACTAGCCTCTCCTAGATCATACTAGAACAAGTGTCTGATGCACGCCGGGCTAGAGCAAGCATGAGGTCAAGATCCCGTGAAAGACATGCGGGCCTGTCTCAAGCCAGTTTGACCAGATCGCGAGGCACACCACGGAGTATCCCCATGTTTGCGTCCGATTGCACGAACTTGCTCCAGGTAGATATGAATGCGTTCAATGGAAGATCATCGCAGGGACTAAGACAAAGGGCGCGAAAGTCGTGACCAAAATTACCAAGCTGAGTAGTAAGTAGCGCCTAGAGGAAAGAGTGCGATTAAAGGTCAAGGATGTTCGAGGTGGTTAATTATGTAACTTAAACAATTTAAGCCTCAACTCAGCCAAGGGACTAAGCCTATGTTGGCTAGTTCGCCTATCTCTGCTCCGTACTTCGCTTATCTGTAGTTCAGCGGGTCAGCCGAAGCATCGTCGATCCCAAGCTCATATCGCTGCATGCATATTCAGTACCATGTAGCTAAAAGCCCTAATGGGCGTGAAAACTCTATCCAAAGTTATGCCTGGAGCTACTTAGCAAAGCCCTTTGTTTGTCTGGTCAAACAAGTTCTGCATATGTTAAAGCAAGACCAGACTCCGGTGCCAGGCGGAGCACTTCACCCCAGGGTAGGTACTTGTCGCAAGCATAGTAGAACAATGCCAACTGCTGTCTACACCGTCCGAGTCTGTCGTCATCATCATCGTTACGAAGCTCACTCTGCCCTGACGTTGAGGGCAACTGAGCAATGAAAATAAACCGCCCAAGTCATTCATGGCACTTGGAGTTTGGAGTGTCACATTGTAAATTCTGACAAGTGTGGGGCCGTGATTCCGGAAGCCCCATATCGCGGCGTGCTAGTCCCGGTCCGGACGCGCAACTGCATGTTCTCAACGGTTGCCGCAGGTCTCGTCCATGGGAATTTACCTGTTCCTGGGACAGACGTCTCGGATTTTCACCAGAGAAACCCGGAATAGGCATCTAACAAGGTTTGAGGCTTGCCAAGCACGTCCCGCCAAACAGCCTCAGCATGCGCGCCCACCTAGCCCAGCTGAACAGCACCTATCAGATAACACTGATTCGCATGCGAGAACCTGCTACTCGCACAAGTTCCACCGTGGAAACTCGTGTTTTCCCTTTATCCCTTAGTTAATCCACTTCCGTACACATGGGCAAGAAGGTAATGGAGAACGACGTTTTCGGTTGCGTCCCAAAGCTTCGGTTGTAATCTCGGCCAAACACCACATTCATTGCCTTAGTTTTAACACGCCACGATCCATCACGTGACAATCCGATTTACACTTGTTTAATCTGCAACCCACGCGAATTTTACCCACTTTTCATTTCAACCGTCAACTTCACCCCCCTGCCATCACCAAATCTCATTCCGCCGAACCTCACCCCCAACTTTCCATTGTCATCACCAAATGTCTCAGACTACTGACCAGCCAGATCTTCAGGCAGATGCAGATGCAGATGCTGAAGCAGCTGGAATCACTGCAGCCTCCATACTAGGCCCTGCGGATGCCGACTTCCTGCTCACATCCTTCACCAATTTCCTCGCTGTGGCTCTACATTCCATCCTATTCTATCGCAAACTCTATCCAGAGACTACCTTCATGACTGCCCGGGCCTATAATATACCTGTACACCAGTCCCGACATTCCGGCGTGTGCGCCTGGATACGGGATGCCGTAGCAGCTGCTGCAGAGCAACTTCGTGCAGGCTCTGCCCGCCAGATCAGTCTGGTGATTCACGCACCCTGTAATTTTGCGGTAGCAGAGCGGTGGATCTTTGATGTACAGTCCTTCCCTTCTTCTTGGCCTGAAGCAATTGTATCACCTGATGAAACCGATGAAGACTCCGATTCCGCAGAAGAGGACGATGACGATGCAGAACCAGTCGAAGAGCTCGTGAACCCAACGGATGTGAATGAGGCACTCAGAGCAGCCTTGAGTAGACTTTTTCAAGTGGGTCAAAGTCGACCACCTCTACCGGACGGATGTACCTTCACCTTGGGTGTTGAGCTGCGGGATAGAGCCCCAGCTCCAATATTTGTAAGTTCCAACAGTCTGGTTTCGATCCACAGCCACTCACACCTTCCGCCTCTCCCACAATTTGAACAAGCTCAAGTCTTCAGCTCTGGTATTGGATCGGGGATTTGCTGACATGGTCCTTGTCCACAGCACCCACAACTTTGGATTCCTTCTCAGCCTAGTCTTCAAGCGCCCGCCGCAAACAGGCCTGGGTTTGGTCGTGCCCTTAGAGGAATATCTACCACTCCAGTCCGATCTGTCCGGGCCGGTCCACTTTTCTTTGAGTGTTGGGTTGAACAGGGTAAAACTAAAGTGGCTGCCAGCGAGACTCCTCCCATTAAGCCCTCTTCCACATTTAAAAAGCCAAAAAGCCCATGGCAATGGATACAATGAAAGTTTCAACTTCGTAAATCTTGATCATAAATATTCCAGGAGACGTACTTTTTTGTTTTAATTTTTTTTTTCTAGAAAAGGGTCAGGTCTGAACCGGGTGGCCTTCTCTTGAAGTACAAACCTTCTGTGTTCGTCGACTTGCCCACGATCTTGACTTCTCCATGACCTTCCTAGTGATATGGTAGTATACAAAACTTGCTGTACAAGCATCTCACATCGTGCATCATTAAAACATGAGCTCACTGAACCTCATTCAATCCTCATACAGCCAGCGAGATTCTTGAGGCGCAAAATTACTTACTCTGCGCCCTTCAACATTGCTCTCAGGCCGATGATTTCCCTTTTCAGCCGGCCATTCTCTCTTTTGGTTCGCGCTGCCTCTTCACTCTGTTCCCTCAGCTTAGCCACCAATTCATCCTTGTCCTCTTTAGCCTTCCCCTTCACTGCCTTGACTATTCTGCCGAGTTCCTGGTTGTACCTTTCGTAGAGCAACTCATTTTCAGCTACAACCTCCTTATGAAGCTGGTCAATAGCCCGTACTTTCGCCTCGGTATTCTTCAGCGTGCTATCTAACTCACGCTGCGTTGTAGCCTGTTGTTCATGTAACTCTCGCATCATGTGCTGGATCTTATTTTCTAGATCCTTCAGGGACGTAGTGAATCCACTCGTGTCTGCAACTTGTGAATTCGGTGACCAGACGTGAGTAACGCGCGCCATTTCCTCGCCAATATTTGCGAGCTCCTTCTGTAATGACGAGTCAACTTCGTCCGCAAGCTGCTTCTCGTTTTGAAGGCGCTCTCTAAGCTTTTGAGGAGACTGAAGACGGAGACGTTGGGCGTTGGAACGGGTTGGGCTGCCCGAACGGGTTGGTGATTCGGCTCCTGACGCTGATTTGGATGGCTTGAGAGTGGGGATGGAGGATATCGATAGAGCTTTCGGATGTCTTGCAATCTTGCTTGGTGAATCAGAACCTTTGGGAGCAGCGGAACGATCGGCAGAACTCAAGGGTGCTTTTGATGGACCACCTAAATTTTCCTTTCCCCTTTCCTTTTGCCTCGAGCTTCGTAGTGCCTCTGCCACATTGGGGCTGACCGGTATCTTTGACTGTGGCGCTGCTTTAGGAGTGTTAGGCGTCGTGTCAACTGTGCCGGAAGTGGGTTTTGTTGATTGCCAAGGCTGGAATGGCTCGTCGCCGTCATCGAGTGTGGCTGCGGCCATAAGGCTCTTGAGATCTGACAAAGAGCTTCGCCTTTTCTTCTTCAAATTCTTGGACGGTACTCGGTCGCCACTTGATGGTTCTCCGATAGTGTCGAGCGGGAAATCCAGGCGGTGTGAGCTGGGTGGCCGCCCAGGCGCCTCGTCGAATGCACCAGCCAGAGGTGGTCTGTCTCGGGACACTCCACGCCGATGCAGTCTCTTTGGTAAGCTACTGTCATCGATGGAACGAGCCCCGTCCAGTGTGCCGCGTGATAAGCTCGAACTGTCGCCGGTAGCGGGATTTCGGTGCTTGCTCAATGTGCGCCAGACAGAAGGCCGCTCATCTCTTGAATTTTGGCGAAGTAAAACATCGAGGCCAAACTTGCGGCGCAGCGACGAGGCATTTGATGTGATTGAGCCTGTGTGGGCCTTTCCCTGTCGGTAGCTGGATGTGATTGATTCAGAAATAGAGGCTACCGGATTGAAGCTTTGATTTGCACTATGATCATCAAACATCCTGTCACAGTCTTCGACAAGTCGATCTAAGAGATTGATGTAGTTGTGTGCATCTCCCTCAGTAACAAGAAGCTCAGCAAAAGCAACCGTTAAAGCTCCTCTGTCACTGTCATTACCGCAGCCATCTAATAGATCAGCTAGGAGCTTGATGACTGCAATGAAGGCACGGCGGTTTTGCGGTGCCATCTCCTTGAAGAGATAATTAACGAAATCAGCAAAGTCTCCAGGAACTCTTTTGTTCGCTCTTTCGAGCAAGGTGTCCATGGCTTGCATTGTCATTACTGGACCCATCTGCTCCGCCCACGCAATATGCAAAAACTTTTCATATGCCACGAATATGATTTCGGTACCTATATCGGTGGCAACCTCGTATTCGAACGGAGCCTCCATGAATCTGTTGTATATATCATTGACAGCCAACTCGTCAACAAGTGACCGGTTGAGTAGTGAACGGCCTATAATGGCGCCTTTGCGAGATTGAAGTGCTGCTACAAACCCGGTGAAGGTTTGCTCTAGTCGTAGCAACGGATTCTCTGGTCTACCATCGGCAGTGTTTGGACGACTGTCTTTACCCCTAATTGAGCCAAACATGGAGTGAAAACTGTTGGCTCTGTGTAGTGATGGCTGCCTCTGAGTCTTGACACCGGAGACAACGGCATCTGGAGCAGTGTTATTCGAGCCACTGTTCCACAGGCTTGCAAGCAGCTTGACAGGAGAGGCCGCTAGGAAAGATCTCGTCTTTTCGGCTCTGTTTGTCGAAAAGTTCAATCCTCGCAAAGTCTTGGTGTAATAAGACACCATTGGAGCTGTTAGGTTGGCATTACTAACGTCAAACTGGGAGCTGAGAAGCTGTATCACTATAAGAAGTGGATCATTAGTACTGTGTATAAGTTGTCAAGGTGCAAACAAGAAAGGGAACATACGACGGCGAGACAAGGAAGGGACGAAATCCTCCAAATCGATCTCATCTTCATATTGTTTACCACTCAGCCCAACTGTCTGCATTGAGACCCGTTTCAGATTCTTGCTGGACAGATTAGCCACAATTTCGACTCCGTAATGGCCGAGCGGCGCTCCCTTTGTGCCTTTCTCGTGATCTACCACGATGCGAATGGGGGCTGGCTCTCGTCGACCTTCTACAAGTTGATGCGCGCCTTCCTGGAAGACTGCCACGTGAAGCCCGAGGTTATTATCCTGCATACGAACCGATCGAAGTGTCCAGCAAGTGTCTTCTCGCTCCGTCTCCGAGAACCGTGCCTCAATCCTGGCCCTTACCACATCCTCGCACCACTTGGTAGCCTTTCCTTCATAAGCCTCCTGAAACATGAAGCAGCGGACAGTTGGTGCTTTGCTAGTCTTGTGCTGTCCTAGATGCACATCCTTTAGTTCCGCGGTCGAGGTCATCCATATCAACGAGCCATCAGCCGATTCAGAAAATCGCACATCCGCCATTTTATGCCAACCGGTGAAAGCAAATTCGTATGAAGAAGGACCACCAGCGGCATTTGTCATCGAAATTAGTAAATCGGCAGCAGAAGGCTTATCAATTTCCCGAAGCAAGTCGCGGCCCGTCATGGTGAAGCCAACCTTTGTCAGTAAGATTACACAGTCGGAAAATAAAAGCAGAATGCCAGCAGCATCGACCTCAGTACCTCCCTGAAAAGAAGGCGTGATCTCGATGAAGTCAGCGGCAGCTATAAGACGACCTTCTGGTTCCAAATCCTTTGGCCAAGACTCAACCATATTTCGAAGTCTGTTGGCGATATGAGGCTGGTTGAGCAGCGGGTCATCCATGGAACATATATTGGTAATGATATCTCGAGCTTTGAGCATGGGCTGCAGAGCAGGGTGAGTAATGGGCAATGAGCCGACGATTTGATCGATGAGAAGACTATATCGAGGAAGTCGTTGTACGGGTTCAATGAGTGTAGACCTGACGGTTTGCTCACCAGATTGCATCACGCGCTGTCTGAAGCTAGACTGTTGGTTGAGGAAGTTGTTGAGCAAGGTTGGGAAGTGCTGGCTAGCTTTAATATAGTCTTGGTAACTTTGGGTGAATTTTGGGAACCACTCGTGGAACAGCCTGGCAATGCTCAAGGCTCCGCTAGGGTCTTTGGAATGAGCTGAACCCGACCACTTCGGGTTACTCATATTTGCTGTTGTTTGTGCCATGTCCCTGAGTGCCTCATCCTCGGTGTCATCCATGGTCCTCCGAAGCTGCTCCATGAAGGCCGTGTTCAGCTGCAATATCTGATCTGCTGAACGAGGAAATAATCTTTCCAATTCCTCTTCGGATGGACTAAGGCTTCCCTCAGGCCTTGTTGCTGCGCTTTCCCGGAAATCCTTTGCGATTTTGTGGACTAATTCTCGCAATTTCATTACATATCTTTGTTCCGTGTCCACCAGCTCTGCCAGCTTCATACGTAGCTCGCGCTTTTGATCTTTTGTAAATGTTCTTCCACGGTTCAACGACGTCGGTTTTGAAGGCGCGCGACGTAATTTGCTTGTCGGCAAGAAGACTGGTTCGCCAAATAGCTTCACAAGGTGGGTATATCCTCCATATTGTCTTAACGTCGGGTCCAGAATATCGTCCTCGTCATCCGGTATATCCTCCAAGTCGGCTGGTTGAAGGGGTACAATAGCGCCCGGGGGGAGAACAAGGTCAATATCCACATTATTCACATGCTGCGTCTGCAGCGCATCCTGCAATGAAGCAACCACCTCTGCTGCATTCTCGCTCTTGACCATCGATGCGACCAGATCTGCAGCATGCTTTTCCCCGAATAGCTCCGCCGCGCTTCCGGGGCGCTTACCCCTCGTTGGGTAAAGATTCCTGAGGTAACTTTTGACCCCATCGGAAAGTTCTGAAAAGTATTTGAACAAGCCACACGTCAGGCCGCGGTATACCTCGTCGACTTGAAGTTCCCGAGGCAGGTGGTTGACGGCGCTGTATAAAGGAGAGCTCGGGGCTATGATTATGCGCGGGATGGATTGGAAACCGGCCGGCGACAGGATGTGCATCTGGATGCGAGAGCTATTGAGCGTATAGTTGGCAGTTGTTGAAGGGCCATGAAATATGAGGACGGGCAGGTGGCCGAGCAGCGGGTCGGAGGCATGATAGAGACAAAGGTCGGGCGAGAGCGCCAGGTCGTCCGTGACACGCACCATGGTCTCGTCAATGGGCCGCACTCATGGCCTTTTTCGTGGAATGGGCGTGATGAGAGAGTCCAGTGGCTGTAAAAGATCCCTCGTGTTGGTAATGGATTCCGCGGCGAAAAATGCAAGCGGGGTGGTTTGCTAGGCTTGTCTCGACAAACACTCAGAGACAACAAATGCGATATGGCGGGACGGGTGGGCCACTTTCAGATGGTAAACATGGAGAGACGACGTGGATCCCTGTCTTGCTTTGCATGCAACAAGCACAGATCGCCGACTATGATCTAGGAAGTCCCGGGGTCTGGCTACACTGGTAAGATAAGATGCTCTCTGCAAGTGCTGGTGATGGGCAGCGACGATGAGTTGTAAAGAAGAAGGCAGACCCGCAGCAAGAGTGTTTATGTTGCCAAATGCAGCGACACAGCTTGAGGGCATCAAGACTAGATCAGCAGCAAGTTGAAGGGTATCTGGAGTCTGGTCTGACGCATCTGTTTCATTACGTACGACCGGGCTATAACTAACGGTTGATTGCGACGAATTCTTGCTATGCGGCCAGGACAATGGCCAGGACGGCGGTCAGGGTGTTTAGCGGTGTCGGGGAGGAGCGATCATGTAGTTACGGAGTACGGAGTAGCTTACCGTTGCATATAAAAAAGTGTCTTGGGCTGGCCAATTGACGCGGCTGAGACGCGTCGAGAGGTTAAAAAAAGAAGCGAGCAAGGTTCTAGAACCCCACTGTAAACAACGAATTTGTGCTCCAGTCTTGCTCTCAAGTGCCAAATACTACTTCGTACTAGTACTAACTAGTACGAGGTACCATTCGCCCACGAGCTGCCCCTCGACTGGCCAGCTATCAGACCCCTCACCCCCATTCTGAGCTACGTCGTCAGCGGAAGCTCCTGAGAAGCTATGGTGCCATGTACTCCGTACCAGCCCGTTGGTTAATAGCTAACAGGTCTGGCTATTGAAGCTCTCCGACCTCTGTTTAAGAGAGCCTCAACGAGATACACCCCCCCCCCTCCCTCTGATGACGCACAGCATCATACGTCGACCTAAATCTCCATTTACTTGCGCTTGGACTGCAGACACACCATTCCGAACAGACCTTCGTACATAATTCATAATAACAGTACCGTCATGTCGAGCCAGAACCAAGGCCTGAAGCTCATCCACCAGCCCGACGACTCAGGCTACCGTCTCCTGGAGCTACCCCCCGACCTGGCCAATCTTCTCGAATCCGATGCTGCCCCAGTGTCAGTTCCTCCTTTTATGCGCACCTCACTATATCCCTTCATGCACTTACCAACTAATAACTGCTCCTGTCCATGTAGCCTCACCCTGGAGTCTTCAGACGATTCGGCCATTCTTCGCACACCTGATAAAGCATACCACCTTCGCCAGAAAAATACATCTAACGCACTGCTTCTGCTTTCGCCAAAGTCATCGCCAGATTCTGCCGATCAAGAGCTGGCTATTATATCAACGATTCATGAGACAGTGGAGCTTGATGTGATGCCAGAGCTTCCTGTCCGGGCGGACAAGCTCGCGGATACCGGGAGCAGGGGGAAGTGGCACGAGATGTTTGGGAAAGGGCGTTGATTACATCGTACTTCAATATAATTTGACGTCGCATTCCTCCTACTCTTGAGGTTCTGTCGTCTTTTGTAGACTCTATGGTACTACAACTCTTCATTATACATGCGCATTTGTAGCATTGACTTTAATCCAACATTCATTCACCCTCTATCCGTGTTCAATAGTTAAACCTTGATCGTCCTGGTTTTCATCGCCTTCATCATCGACGACTGGGAAGAAGCTTGATGTGCCGTGTTGCTGGCCTTCCTCTTCGTAGCCTTCTGGAAGAAACCCGCCAGCCATTTCTTCATCCTCTTCCGCCGCAGGGGCATTCGCGTTCGTCCCGACAGCTTTACCATGCCCAAAAACCGATACGCTGTCGTTAATCTCACCATATTCCTGCCGTATCCTCTCCACAATCCGCAAACCCATTATAAACCTGCGCCACTTACCCAGCGCAGCCTTGCGACGCTTCTCATCCTCTTTTCTTCTGCGTTCCGCCTCATCCTTTTCCAGTTCGGTCATGACTTGGTCGTGATATTCTTCTGCGATGACAACGCCTTGAATGACGGGTACAGCCATGCGGTGACCAAACTCAAAGTCAACGACTGCCTCGGCGTAATCTATCTTGAGTCGCTTGCATACTTTCATGACGCCTCGGAAAGGCACATGTACAGCGCCTTCTGGGCACATGTGCTCCGCGAACAAGTCGATGTTGCTGGGTAGACAAGGTTAGTAATGCGCTGTACTTTGACAGAAATGATCACATACCCGTATCCATTCTTCGGAATGACACCGTTCTTAATAGGAGGCGGGATAATCCAGTCTGTCTGCTCATAGCTGTAAAGGCCTTGCAGGACCTTTTCTCCTGTAGCCGCTTCTGCCTCAATAATTTCTCTCCGCCGATTTGTGGTTGCCGCACGATAAGGAACTCTCTTTAGTGGCTGCACTCCGGCGAGAGGAGCACGTCCTTGCTTGTGCCATGTCTCTGCACTTTTGACTTGGACGACATCCGACCTAAGATACACGTCGTCCTCTTCTGTGTTGCCACCCTTTGCCTTGTTCTTGAACTTCTTCACTGGGGCTGCTTCGCTTTTGAGAGCCTCTTCTCGCTTCAAGTGTCTCTTGAGTACAAATTCTTGCGACTGCTTGTAATATTGCAGAGTTTCCTCGCCTTCCTTGATCTCCCTTTTCTCTGGTTTCCCTGGCTTCAAGTCCGTCAAGTCTTCATTGTCGTCTATTTCAGTGATTGGATGGACTTTGGTACCCCTTCGATATCCAGACATAGCTGTTTTGAACCAATCGAACTCTTCGTAGCGCTTCACCTTGCCATGACGATTATAGACGGGAATCTTTTCAACAGGCATCCGAACTCCCTTGGTCCTTCCGGGCAGCACTTGTCGTTTCACATACCGGACGGTGACATCTTTGGCTGTGCCGTCTGGTGAGTATCCAACAATGTAAGCCATGACCTGCCTTGCTTTATCAGCCCTTTGGCCACGGGGTCCAAAAGTTTCAACAATGTCTCTGTTTGTCGCCACTGAGCCCTTTACAATCGGATCAACAGGCAAGTATTTGTGAGTGACAGGAGAGAAAACCTCTGTCCAGTAATGTGGATACTCTAGATCAAGGTCGAACTTGCGCGGATTTGAGGCAGGTTTCTTCGGTGTGATTTCCATGTTCACAACTGACTCGTCGTCAGTATCCGTATATTCAGGTTGCAGTTTGTCTTCGTTACTAGACAGAGATTCAAGAAGCATTTTGGAGCGGCCCGCTCGCCTTGGTTTCGAGTTTGATGTTACAGGAGGCTGTTTGGAAGACTTCTTGGAAGGAGTACTTTTCGACGAAGTTTTGGCTGCTTCTCGGTTATGAGAAATGATCCCTTGCTTATCCTCCTTCTCTGGTTCAGCGTCTTCCAATCGGTTCCAACCAAAACCCAATGGCTGTAAGCTAGCCACCAATCGAGCCTCTATACATAAACCGCGCAAGAGTGCAGCGAACAATTGCGCCCCGATATCTCTGCTTCCTTGACAGGTAACGGCGCACCGGCGGAAGTCTTCCAAGCTTGCAACCCTCTCCCCAAATCGACTCTGATCCTCGAAGTTTTCTTTGTATGCCTTCGTCAGTCTATCAAGCCTCTCCAACGCCATGTATCCCCATTTCCTGAGCCCAGAAGCATTGACTTTGAACCTCTGTTTCCACCAAGAGGTTAGTGATTGCATAAGCCGGAACAAAGGGTCCCCGTGGCTCATGTCGACGACGCCTTCCTCAAGTCTTTTCGCCGTACTCCCCCAATCACGAGACTCCCGCTGCCTCCCTTTGCCCTTTGTGCCGGACCTGCTCTTGGCCGTTGTTTTTTCCGATCTGACAGGTTGTCTGATGAGTCCTGAATTGAGCCTCCAGCGCTCTACCTCATCCCACATCTTAGGAGGAAGATGAGATATCATTATCGCTTGGACTTCGGGATCACAGAGCCAGGAGTTGCGAACAGCATTGTGCCAGAGCAGCGTAAGAACATGCATACAGTGTGTCGCATTTCGAACCTTTCGCTCCCGTTTGGAAGGCCCTTTCTTATCTCCAAACACATTGGTCAATGACATGCGGGTGTCCTTGTTCAGCGTCAGCTCCAAATCTCCGGATACAGCCGGCACATTCGATTCGAATGGGGCCGGAGCCGCGACGTCCTCGAACTCGAAATCCTCGTCTTCGTCTTCATTCTCCGGCACTTCCCTGGCCACCTTTAACCGTTTCGCTTGTGGTACACCCTCAAAGTCTTCATCTGATAATGACGTCAGCGAGCTGCTGCTTTCATCATCATCCAAAGTCTGAAAGATCGAGCCAGCGCTTTGCGCAGAGAGTGGTGTTGCGGTCGCATCAAGGTCATCGTAGAGAGTCGGCTTGCGCTTGTTGGACGACAACGAACTGGCGTCCTTGTCAATCTTTTCTGCTTTGCCACTATCACTACCGGGCGAGCCACGCAATCGTTTGCGTGGGACATGAGGAGGCATTTCGATGTAGCTTTGTGTTGCGACACATGCTGAAGATGCGGCGTGACGAATTCTCGGCGTTCACGATTGTGCATAATAGAGCATGTCGTCATTCCTAGGTGTCGCGCGCACACTACACGAAACCACGTGATACAATTAAGGCCCAACTTTCTCCGGCGAAATCACGACTGCAAATTGATTTCCGATCAGATACTAAATTTTTTATCTGTGTATGTATCTATACATATGATGAAACTTGAAACTCTCGCCCTGGGTATCACTGCCCTCTAACGCCCAGGACATTCTGTCCTGTGAGTCATCACCTCGACCCTGCTGTACTATAGCCCTATCAGGTCTGCGGGTGGTCCAACTCCTCTTAATAAAATGACAGTATTCCCGCTTTGTAATGCATTTCCAGCCTTCTCACCGTAATCTAAAACCCTTCCTCCTTCCACATGAAAGACACGGAGCTTATCTTTCTCGTCCGAGCTCTGGTTGTTTATGTTCTGTACTTGTAGACCGGCTGCTGCTTGATCTAATAGTCTTCCTACCACCCAGTCCTTGGAGAAAAAGAACTCTCCCTTGGGAAGCTTAGCCTTGGCGGTTTCTGCTTCAGCCTCAACGTAAAGATACAATCGTTTCTCCTCAGGCACTTTCTTGTCTCCTTTGGCCGTCTCTTTCAGCTTTTTAGTAGCTATGACTCGGGCGGCCACCGAGCTGGGTTTCGGTTTTGGTAACGCTCTTCCAGCCTGCTCCTTTTTGGCCGATCCCCAAGCTCTTAGCTTGTCAAGAGCCGACCGAGTCTTCTGCGCGACATCTACTTGCATGGGCCGGGCGCCAATAGGTATCAAATTCTTGCAGTTGTGGTCCTCCTTCAGACGGTGCTTCAAGCAAAAGTCGCGATTGCATGTGTCGCAATGAACACCAGGCGTCAGTGACGTTCCCACGACGGTCTTGCATTCTGGCGATGCACATGGTTTCTGAGAGACTTTATCTCGCAGCGTCTTGCCCTGGCCGATGGACGGCTTAGACAAGTTAGCCAGTCTCTTACGTTCCGCCCATGACCCGGCGTTGGCGCACTTGTGCGAAGTTTCTGTTCTGTGGTCTAGGCAAAATGTTTTGGTGCAGGACTGGCATAGAAATGGCAGGAAATCAAGTTGGTTGCAGTATTCGTATTGGCAGTGCTTGCCAACTAGCGTGGCGTCCTGTTTGTCCCTCATGATGTAGCTCGTTTCCTGAGCACTGGATTCTGAGGATGACGCCATGGCGGAAGGAAAAGCTGAAAAAACTGACAATTATATATACAACGTATCGGTGACTCGGGTGACTCGAAGCCAGGCAGAATGAAGCTTCGTCACTGCTCCCGACTCATTGCTGACCAAGGCTGCTGAGCCGCTGGAGGCAAAGAAGCCTCTGGAATGTGAACCTGGCCGGTGGCCTTCTAAACCAACAAGCTAGCGCCGAGCTGCGCCGCCTTACGGCGGTAACTGTGGCGTCGCATTACCATTTTTGGCTGCCCGATGGATCTATCCCTGCGTGGGTGATTGATTAATTATACGATTCATTCATAATTCCATGGCACGATGCGCCCGAGGACCCGAGATGATTCATTTGGCTAATGGACAACTCTGGACTCTAATGTGCAGCAATCGTGCTATTTCACAAGTCCACCCGGCACGCATCACGACTTATTACGCCTTATGCATCCCATTGTTGCCCGTGTGTCTCAGTCGCATCCTTGAGCTTACTAAGCGAAGCGATACTCAAAGGCCGGCCCGTTCGCTGCCTGTGTACGGAGTAAGTTTTGTACAGTTGCTCTCACTTTCAAGACCAGCCAAAGGGGTTTTTTTTTTCTTTTTCAGTTTTAGCTGTCTACAATCTAATACGTTGTTGTTTAATGCATGATTGACTCACGGATGGGCGCTGAGGGTCCCATAACCCTTCATGCTGCAATCCTCAAGACAAATCTAGACTCTATCCGAAACAGCTGGCCAACATTACATATTGATGTCATAACGCGGCTTGGAGCTTTACACATGGGACATAATCACTCGTGGACACCCAAGACTCCATGTTTTGAGTAGCACGGGCACCCAAAAGTGTCAAAATCGTCGATGGTCCGTCTTATCTCGTTATCTTGCATGTAACAATAGCCTCGGGGGTTTTGCCATCATCACAAGTAAGTTGATGGCACAACCGCCGATCGCTTTGCGGGATTATATTGGAAGGGCAATCTGGTACTTGAGCCACAAGCATTATCGACTCACACAGTAGGTAGGATGCGCCAAAGGAACAAAATTAGCAGATGAGTTGTATAATTTGCGGATTATTTGCCACAAAAATTATTGTTACATTAAGTCATAGAGTTGAGCGTAATTCTACCAAACGCCTTATAAAACATGCCTACGTTCTTTTATATGCTATGTATACCATTATTCGGTCTTGGGCTTGATCGGTTTGTTTAGAAGATCCTCTCGTCCAGTCGTTGGAGCATTGCCGACATATTCGTTTCCACCAAATATCTGAAAGCCTTTGTGGAAACCCCACTCCACGGCATTCTCAACCGGCTCATCGAACAACCTAGGCAAGAAAGGTACAACAGACAACCCAAGGCCGATAGGTCCCCACGTGCGTATGGTTGGGTTCTTCACGTTCCTCAAGGCTCTTCCGGAGTATCGAACCACACTGTGGATGGTGAATGCTGGCAGACCCATACTGGCAAGACTCTGAAAGATACCCCTCTGAACCATGACAGTTCTCCAATCCTCAAGGGGACTGACCACACCGGGCTCAAGATTTGAGCTACTCTCTGCAGGTAGTCCAGTGAACTTTTCTTGGTGAGGTGTCAAGCGTAATCGCGGGTTGAGAACGCGTTGATTGTGCCAGTACGCCCGATATCCTTCATGGGATACATCTCCCAGGATATAGAGCCAGGAAATACCATACGCGGCTCGGACAACTTTTGGGTGGGCTACCGGTCGAAATGATTCACCAATGTCGGAGGTGTAGGCAACATAACGGTGGGCCGAGAGAAGTATTGTCCGGAATCTGGTGGCATAAGCCGCATATCGCAGCTTGGTATCTGTAGTAGGAGGGCCACTGCCCGCAGGTTAGGAATCATGGCACCAAAGGGGGCAGATGCTGCGCTCTTACTATCCGTCAATGACATCGTCAAAGAATCTGCTGTCAGCGTCCGACTTGTCTACAATGTTCTGCAGTCGCGCAGGGAGTTTCTCTCGCGGCGGGAGCTTATCTGGGTCGAATGATTGCTTCTGCTGAGGCCTATTCGCATCTGGAGACTGCTCCGGTTTTGGCTCCTTCGGCTCCTTCGATTTCCCCAACCAAGACATTACAAACAGTTTTTTTAACCAAGAATTGTGCAATTTGTGGTTCTATTTCCAGTTGAGGGTTTCTTTTGTGGAAACTCTAGGGACGAAATGTATCGATAAAGTGAAGATTTGTTGAAAGGTCTACCGTATCGATGCCTCTTGCGGATGCGACCGGAAACAGACACCCTGCGCTAACTCGAACGTACTTAGGTATCTTCAGTGACGTCTAGCATCCACGATGGAGGTTGCGTTGTGCTCCAATCGGGGGTTGGTTCAGCCGAGTTATACCCGCAAACCGGCTCCTTTTTCGCCTGTAATTCCAGGCACATCGGAATTTGATTTAGCTCCATGTCCTGAAAGCCATCAACAAAGAGCTGCCGATTCATCAGCTGAACCCAATTGCACACCTTGTCAATTCGCAACAACCGAACTCTCAGTATACTCAATCATAATGGCTGGTGTCGCTACCTATAACATTGCTGGCCGACAGGTTGGCGGTCACTACGTTCGTTCGCTCCCAAAATATTCGCGATAATGCATGAACTCCAACTAACGCGGGCTTGCAGGTGGCCATCGGCATTCTTGCCAGCCTTTTTGGCGGTGTTTACTATGCTACCACCGGCCCCAAGAAGCCTGTGGCAAATGCACCCCCGATCAACGCCTCTAGCTCCGACGAAGCCGACTTCATCAAGTGCGTTGTTTTGAGATTCCAGTCGAAGCTATAATACTAATCTTTACACAGGAAGTTCATGGAGGAGCAGGAGAAGAAGCAATAAATGGAGTTGTATTGGGAAGGAGATTTTGAGGCTGTACGAAACGAACGGTGTACAAATATTCAGCATTGGGGTTAACCCCGGAATTTGAATGTGCAGCTCGGTGTTACGCATTGAGACTATTCTGAGTGATTCGGCCATCGTGACATGACAATTGCATATGGAACATTGCGGCTGCGAGCGAATGAAACTCTTATTTATTCGTCTACAGGTTTGAATAAACGTCACAGGATGTGGCTTTCGGGAACTTGGCGACACTTTTTTGTTGGCATAGATGAGTGGGTGAACACATGAAAT
Organism: Conoideocrella luteorostrata; assembly: GCA_032433595.1. Lineage (NCBI taxonomy): Eukaryota > Fungi > Ascomycota > Sordariomycetes > Hypocreales > Clavicipitaceae > Conoideocrella > Conoideocrella luteorostrata. Next base: position 47,077 of record JASWJB010000051.1, read on the forward strand.
GTAAATCAATTGTAAAAAATCTGATCTTCGGATGTAGCATTTTGATCACTGCGGGTACGAGAGTATCTTAGCTGTTTAACTTTTAGTGTTACTATTATAGGCGCATTCCAAAAGTGAGGTTGGCCAATGAAGGATCCTCGCTGTAATTAATCATTAGAAAGGTATCCTTTCCGTGACGGATTTATCGAGGCACAACACGTGCATCTGGAATCACACCAGCAAATGGATTTATTTGAAAAGGTCCTTAGGTCTAGGTCAAAAGGTCAGCGAATTCTAGCCTGCAAGTGTTTACACATACAAGACCGATAGGCACGGATTCCTTCAGAAATGCAAGGCACGCCTTGTTGTGTGTGGAAACCAGCAATCGAAAAATGACCTGCCGACGAGGTCAAATTCTGCTGCCAAGGTCATCAAGATCCTGAATGATAGACTAGTCACCCTTTGTCGCGTTGCATCACATGTATAGTTGGATGAGTATAGTTGGATGAGTATAGATGGCATAATGACTCAAATTTATTTTCTTTTTCTTTTTAAATACATAAGTAAATTAAATTACAAAAATCAAATGCAAGGTGTCCTGCGGTGCAAGCAATCCGGAAATGCGGTAATAGCAACTGCGTGCCATCGGCGGCTTATATGCTGTAAATGAATGATTCGACTTTAATGCAATCGCTGCTACTGCATTCGCCGGTTACAGTTAGAAGTCGAGTTTATGCCCATTAGCCCGATATGGCTCGTCACGTGCACGCGGCACATTTGCGTGCCGTGACTCTCATGCGGAACGGAAAAACACTGTACCAACCCGCCATACTCTGTTTGAAGCAAGCTTCAACTCTTTAGTCGAAATAATCTCACCTCGCATTTCGGATACAACGATAGCAACCGGCAGCGGCCCCAAACAGCTACTTGACGTGGGTATGTCCGATGTCACAACCGATCCGGCTCTGGTGGCCGGAGCGGCCACAGATCTTGCCCAGCAAGCAGAACTGTCGTCGCCCAGGGAGCGACACTCTCTCACTCTCGATCAACGTCGCGAGTTGCGCCGGTGGGCGAATTCGCACCCAAATCGGCCATCACATAAAGCGTGCATCGACTGGTTTTTCTCGCAATACGGCCACCAAATCAGCCAGTCAACAGTGTCACATTCCTTGTCACCCAAGTATTCACGGCTTGATGGCGATAATCCCCAGTTATCTGGTTCCAGACTGCGATTTGGCAACTGGCCTGACGTTGAGAAGATCGTACTGGATTGGTACAGACACGTCCTGGCTTCTGGCCGACAACCTACGAATGATGAGCTAGGCGAAAAGGCAAAGACTATTTTTGCACAACTGCCGCGATATAGAGAGGAGAATGCCCCTGAGTTTTCTCCCGGCTGGATTCATCGTTTCAAGAAGCGGTATGGGCTCCTTGTGCGACGTCAACGACGATTAGGCGACGGTGGCATCAACCCTGCTGAAGATATTGAATATCTTGCCGACTGCATTCCCAGGGTGATGGCAGTCGCGCCCAATACCAGCCCTGCCGCGATTAGAGAGCAAGTGCTACGGGTTGTAGGCGTGGAGGCCAGCCTTACCACTTGTGCATTGGTGCGAGACGAGGTAATCAGAAAGATGAGTGCGATCCATCAGCCACCGCGTGACCTTTCTGAATCACCGGCAATCCCTCCAACCCAGCACGAACAGCCGAACATGTACAGCAACGAGGATCCCGAGGTCGTCCTGCAAAACGCGCTGCGTCAGTTGCAACAAGAGGAACAAGCTGCGGAAGACATGGCGGCTGCCGCACGGGAGGAGCGAGATCGAGCTGAGCGGGGAGAATTTCAACAACCTGAGATAGAGGCCACCCCAGGTGGACAAGCGTCTCCTGTCCCAAGATATGCTACGCCTGGCCAAGATATAACTCAGGATCTTACACTTACACCAATACACTCAGACGTGCCAGTATCGTCTAACGACAAGCCGATACGCTGTCCCTTTTGTGTGAATCACCGAATGCTGCGCACTATTAAGGAAGCTGTGGAGCATATGTCGACGCATGTTGTAGTGTGAGACTTGGGCATAGTTGCTAGCATTCCGCGGTAACGCTGGTAACTGCGTTGCTCTATTAATCTACCTGCATTGGAACTAGGTTCCCACGGAGTCAAGAAAAGGAAATAAGCCAGGATGTTTATTGTTCCGTGCTAACATATTCTGGCATCGGAGTTATGAATTTTTTAATGATGGGAAGCGAGATGACGAATATGCTTTTCAGTCTGCGAGGAATATACGGGTGAAAGCTACTGCGGGAGACAGCCCTGGATATGTATGTGATAAGCGCAAGCTGATTTTGACACTTTGAGTGCCGGAAATAGTGAATAATCTAAAATAATGAATGCTCTTTACATATATTCAACTCACTGTGTATTATATTGCATGCTTAACCGCAAGATATATGTCTACAAGAATCCACTTTCCTTTAATACCTTCACGATAGCCTCCTCTTCGAATCTTGCCTTACTTTTTGGGGGAGGGATGTCCCCCGTATCGATGTAGTTCTTCCAAAACTTCAATCCTTCGAGCCCTTCTTCCCGGCACAATGCGCCCTGTTCCTCTGCCATCAGGAGTTCCTCTTCAGCGACCCCAATACTCCAGCCAAAACGTTGTGCAGTATCCAGAGCAGTCACACCACGTCCGAATTCTCTCCAATCCCAAGTGACCTCTCGTTCCGGTGGGAACTCATGTAAATCATCCAGCCAAGCCATGAGTGCTTTGATGGTTGTCTCATCTGTACGATCACGCCCCTGGACGACCATGACACCGCTTCGAAAAGTGCGAAGTCGAACTGGAAGTTTCAAACTCTCCCACAATCGTGCTGCCTTTTCGAAATCCATCGGACTGACCAGCTCTACCCCTCCTCTGGCCCGATTGAACATGGCCCAGAGATCAACGAGCGTGATAATGCCTCCGGCTCGTTTCAATACGCCCCTGGAGTCGTCGGCTAGAAATTCGGCAAGGTTTCGCGACAGTTCAGAGAGATACAGAGATTCTGAGCTGCCGCCCCCAACGATATCCTTTGTGGTGACTAAACCTAACTGGGTGGCGGATTCTGCCAGAATAGCATTCTCTTCGGCTGAGGCGCCTCCATTTGCACCATTACTTTGACGAGCGTACCGTTCAGCTAAAGCAATGACCTCTTTTGCGGATGACATTAGTGCCTCGAGGTCCTCGAAAGCACTGCCTATCAAGATCTCGTTGTTTTTATGCATAGTGAGACCGAGCTGTTCTAAACCAGCAATGCCAGCGGTCTTGGTTCTGTTTCCACCAGACGAGGCTTGTGAACTACTTGCTGCGTTTTCTTCACTATTCCGGCCACCTTTAGGTACAGGAGGAGCATTGTGTTGTAGCCACTTCCGTTGGGTTATGGCACCTTTGAGTCGCTCATAGAGGATTTTCTCACCACCATCGCGGAACGAGATTTTCACGCTCTCGGCTACCTCAATGCCTGCTGGTCCTTTGTTAGGAGTCTCACGGACCGGACCGGGAGACTCGGTCCGAATTGTTGACAGTTCTGCGGCTTCGCTGGCGGAATTTTGGGACAAAAGTGGCGCGCCGCACATTTCACAGGCGAGGAGTGATGGATGATTCGAGAATGTGCATCGCGGGCATTGAAATGCGGCGTCTGTCTCGCTCGCGGAGCTCCAGTGCGTGTTTTGATGTGGACCATCGCGAGCAGGCATCTCGTCACCTGTTATGAAAAGTGACCCTACATCTTTTTGTCGGGAAGGGAGAGAGCTAGAGCTCTGTGATGCGTCAATGGTGGCGGTATGCTGGCTCGCATTGTTGATGGCTGCTTTCAGAACATGGACCAACGTAGGCTTGATCCCACAGGCCAGACATGGCGGCAGAGGCGTGTGTGCGTTTGCCGCAGCAGGATCAAAATTGACAGGTATTGGGTTGGAAAAGCTGCATATTGTACAAACCCAGGTTGCAGTTGTGACTGGTGGAGGCTCAGACGGTGGCCGATATGCGCTATCCTTGGGTCCCGGAGATGCAGAACCATTTCTTGATGGGGATGCTGCATTTGATAAGGCCCGATTATGCAAAGAAGAACGCTTCAATGGCTTCGGAATTATGGTGATTTTAGGAGACGATTTGAAAAACCGAGCACTGATGTCGTAACGATCGACATCTTTCAGATCCAACGCAAGAGAGTTTGATCTGGGCTCGTTTTTATCAACATAGCAGATCCGGTGGGACGTCAGGTAAACTTGGCCATTCTGCTGGTTTGGGAGCTTCAGCTTGCTGCCAAAACTTTATTAGCACGGCCTGGCTTCATATTCGTAATGAAAGGTGAGATAGATTACCCTTCATAAAGACCGACGTTGTCCTGCACAAATAACAGGATCTCATCCGGCAAATAAGATGGCCGTAGCGCAGTAGTCAAATCTATATGTTTCAGAAACATTCGTCATGTCGTAGTGGCTCAGCACCTTTTTATCTCTGGAAGTCAAAAAGTGCCGTTGAACAGTCGAAGCAAGTACTTGAGATAGCGCATTTACACCCTTGTCAAATGCACTTAACGTTCTTGGGCGAGCAAACAGTATAGTCGTTGAAATATTGCCTAATAAAAGGGGTATGATTTACCGCCACCCTGGTATTTATCAAGGAGACCTGAGCTCGCAAAATGACGACAAGAGGCGGCTCCTACCTAGCAATGTGTCTTTGCTGATGTACGGAGTAGATAACCCGGCAATGGTGACGGAGTCCCCCATTAAGTCAGCGCTGTCGAGACTCGGGGGCCAAACGCCACTGCTGCCCGACTTGGGCAGAGTTAGCCGACGATTTCCCGAACAGTCACGAGTGCGGCTTGGTCCAAAGCCCACAAGAACTTATTCCACCGCCTGCCTTCTCCGCAGTTTCTCACTCACTATTCTTCTTATCCCACACGAGTTTCACCACCGTTCACCGTCGCCGTCCGCAGCTATTCCCGCCTGCACGTTTCGCGCACCATCGTAGGCATCGAAGTCACTCCGATAAATTGCAACCACTAACTATCAGCTCTCCCCACCTGGGTCTTGTTATGATGATGCCTGGGTGGTCGGCTACGCAACAAGCAACCGGCGTATCGTCACAGACGCAGCAGGTACCGTACAGTTACGCTGCCAGTATGTAACTACCTGACACACGATCCCTGACAATGAGTTTGTTTGGCTAATTGCTGCGATAGACCCTGCTTTTGTCCCCGTTCCAGTTCGTCAGGGCTTCAGTCAGTACGCCCCTTCAACACAGTCTCCGTATCCGGGCTATGCCCCTCCTGGAGCGACAGCCCATCCGTCAATGCCCATCCCCACGCCTCCTGCTGTTCAGACAGAGCAGTCCAAATCAAAAACCGACTGGCCTGAATCCGTTCGACGATATGTACAACGGTCTTTCCTGCCCCAAAATGACGACTCCTCCGTTTCCCGTGCAGAAGTCGAAGCAAAACTTAAGGAGACAATCGGCACTGCCAAAGAGAATGGCACTTTGTATACCATAAATTGGGATGATATGCCCTTGCCTCACGCCCTCGTGAAAACCGACCGTGATGCGTTGTATAGCCGCGGTATTAATGCCTCGTCTTCCTCTGAAAACCCCATTGTCAATCCTCGGAAAAGAAAGTCGTCCGACTTTGCCAACGGTGAATCAAAGCAACCACCGTGGCATAATGCTAACCCTCGCCCATCTCTCGGGGATCGTATATCCCACCCGTCTCCAGACAAGCGCTCCTCTTTTGACGACACCTTGGGCAAATCAAGTAAGTTCCAAAAAGAAGCAGCCAATAAGCGCAAACGCCGCTTCGAAAACGAGTATAAGGCTGTTTATAGATCACCGAGCCCAACGCCCTGTTCAACTGGTCCGATTATTGGAACCAGTGAGGTATTGGAGAAGAGATATCTTCGGTTGACAGCGCCTCCTGTTCCTTCCAATGTTCGGCCGGAGACAGTACTGCGCCAAACTCTTGATCTATTGAAGAAAAAATGGAGGAAGGAAGGAAATTACTCCTACATTTGCGACCAGTTCAAGTCGATGCGACAAGATCTTACTGTACAACGCATCAAAAATGATTTTACCGTCTTAGTATATGAAATCCACGCCCGCATTGCTTTGGAGAAAGGAGATATTGGTGAGTATAATCAATGCCAGACCCAACTACGTTCTTTGTACGCTGTGGGAATAAAAGGCAATGATATCGAATTCAAAGCGTATCGTATTTTATATTTCATTCATACTGCAAATCGAACCGGTCTCAACGACACGATTGCAGATCTAACCACAGCAGAAAAGGAGGAACGGCCCATTAAACACGCCTTGCAAGTACGGTCAGCACTGGCTTTGGGAAACTATCACAGGTTCTTCCAGCTCTATCTCGACACACCGAATATGGGCGCTTACCTCATGGACATGTTTGTCTCGAGAGAGCGCCTTGCTGCAATGTGCAATATTTGCAAGAGGTAATAAGCCCTCCCACCCTTGGCTCTTGGTGTTCTAAGTAGAGGAACGTCTGCTAATGGCCACATAGTTACAAGCCTGACGTGAAGCTTCGTTTTATTACAGAGGAGCTGGGCTTTGAGTCTGATGCCGACGCCGCCCAGTTTATCATTGATAACAACGGCCAGCATCTTCTCCAGGACCGGGCCGAGAACATAATGTTCTTGAGCGCTCAAGCTGGGCAGCTTTTTGAAAGCGTTAGATCCGAAGCTTTTCGAAAAGTTGACATCAAAGGCCAAATCTAACCTTTGATGAGTGCTTTGTCTTTTCTTTTTTCTTCTAAACCATGCCACCCCCTCATCTTCTCCTCGGTTATGCGGCACAAGTAAATGTCGCCTCGTCTCTATTTTAAACGCGACTCTCTCTATGATAATGACCTATGTGTAATTCCTCACCTCCTGAACCACGGCCGACTGACTGGTGGCGGAATTGGAATGTTTAATTGCCGCCAGACGGCAAGGAGCGAGTGGCACGCCATACAGCATGCGAAATTTTGGTTCCGCGGCGATACGGCTGCCACCGTTGATGGAGCCTCGCCTCGATTTATGTTACATCGTTTTCTAACCACTTCTAAAATCAAAACTGGACAACGGTACTTGCGACACCGGATTTCTTGCCTCAGATGATGTTGTTTGATTGAGGTACAGGGGAGCCGCGAGTACATTTGGCTATTCTTCCAACAGAGTTCATGTCGCAAAGCCGACGTTTGGTGTTTCATGTCAGTGCGATGTTGCTTATTTTTATCAGCGTAACTATGGCTTATTCTATACCCTTGAGCAGACGACATTAGACCATGCAATACTGCGTCATTCTGGATAAACGACGACTAGCTAAGAGGATATAGAGTACTTTATAGATTAGCCTATAGTAAATTTAACAGATTATCTTTCCTTGACTTCACAATCCCCGTTAACTTCACCTGAATTTGTGCAACATTGTTCGTTCAACCTCAAGCGACTGAATTCGCAGACTCTGCTACCCTAACAATACCTGAAAATTTAGCAGGCATAAGAATCAACTGATGCTATCGGAAAGAGCGGCAAGACATAAAATGCTGCTGCTCCTCGGCGGGTACAAAAATAGATTCCGTCTGGTTGGTCACAGTCTCTTGCGGCCGGGTGGTTACAGGCTGAGCCGAGCTGAGGGCTCGGGCTAACAGTCGGGTTGGTTGGTTGCTCTGGTCACCTCGTTTCAAGCCCGTACTGTTATCTTGGCGTGTTTGCATTGGTACGATAAGCGCCAGCCAAAAATGCAACCCAGAAGTCGTCACTTTTCTAAAATAAAACAAAAGGGAAATAAGAGAAAGAAAAATAGAACAATGGGGAAATAGGAAGACAGAAAAACAGAAAAACAGACAAGAAGAGAAGAGGATGAAAAAAAAACTAAAAAAAAAAAAAACTCAGTTGAGGGCCCTGACGGACAATTCAACACAATGCATGTTACCATCCATTATAGTGGTTTACAAATGAGGGAATAACACTGGTAGAGCCCGGTTGATGCTTCCCGACATAAACTAGTCCTTTCTGGACATATTTCGCTTTGGTTAGGTCTGCAGGAATGTTTCAAATCTCCTGCGTGGTGTTGTCGCGTTTGTGGCTGAGTCTGCAGGTTCCTGCGGAGGTGAGCAGCAATGCAGTTGGTTATCATCCTACACTTGCAGTAACAACACCGCCAAGCCGGTGGCCAACGTCTCCCGACCAGACCAGACACGGTTCAAAGACGATAACGCTGCGCTCTCGTTGGGCAGATTACGTCGCTTAAGAACGCAATAGTCCATTCTCAGGCCGCGGCCTTGTCTCGTCACCATGCCAAGCCCACCGGCCAACGTGCTGGGTTGAGTGTGCTGAGGCACAGCAGGCTGAGGGACGGCTGGCAGCAGGATGCGAATGCCTGACAACGTGCTCTGCGGCTGGTCGGTTTGCCACAATAGTCCTTCTGTGGCTGCTAATTCAGGACCGGGTTACAAGGATCAGTTGGGAAATGTGACTGTGATATGGAGTTGTCACCTGCAGATGCTGATACTGGGCGGCGCTTACCAGAGTCAATTGAGAAGCCTTCGAGTATAAAGAAGGCGGATTCTGCAGTGCCTGAACTGTTGCATTCAACTCATTCTACAATCACAACTTCATCACTTCACCGAAAGCATATAAGAAATCCCAACATTTCATCTATATTTTTCTTCTTTTTTTCTTCCAAGTCGTTTGATACACCAAACCGCAATGGATTCGCAGCAGACCCATGCTTTGGACAGCTCAGGGCGGCGCCAACAGCTATTCAACATCATAGATGAGCTGCGGGACTACAACCTTGACAAATACGTTGAGCTCCCTCAGATCGTTGTTGTTGGAGATCAGTCTTCCGGGAAAAGCTCCGTCCTGGAGGCTATCTCGAGAGCCAAATTCCCTTCCAAAAGTGACCTTTGCACGCGGTTTGCCACTGAACTTGTACTCCGTCGTGCCGAGGGACCAGGGCAAATGTGCCAGGTTAGAATAAAGCCACTTCCAGAGGACACTGAAGAGGTCCGCCTCAGGATCAACAAGTTCAATCGACTGGACTTCGATGACTGTGATCTATCAGAGATCATCTGGGAAGCCAGCCAATGCATGGGGATAGAAAATGGGGAATCCAGCTTTTCAAAGCACACGCTGCAAATTCGGATCACCGGGCCCAATGTGCATCAGCTTACGCTGATCGACCTTCCTGGGTTCTATCATTCTGGGAACAGTGTCCAGTCGGCTGCAGGCAGTGAACTTGTCAACGAGATTGTGGGCGAGTATATGGCGAAGAAGAACACCATCATCTTGGCCGTTGTCAGCGCCAAACACCAGCTGGTCATGCAGAAGGTCCTAAGGGAAATTAGATTGCATGACCCGGAGGGACAAAGATGTCTTGGAATCATCACCAAGCCGGACAAATTGGAGCGTGGCAGCAAGGACGAGGAAGAAATCCAACAGCTATTAAGGAACCGCGAAGGCTCTGATTACTACCTGAAGCACGGATGGCATGTCCTCCGCAATAGCGGAGAAGGCGAGGCTAAAGACTTTGAATCTCGCGACTTGACGGAAAGGATGCTCTTCCAGTCACCGCAATGGACTCATGTTGCTAGTAGCTGCAAGGGCATCGACTCATTGCGAGCCAAGCTGAGTGGCATTCTTGAGAAGCATATCTCTCATGGCTTTGCGGATCTTACGCAGAGAATTAGAGAGCTTCAAAAGGACGCCAAGACGCGATTGAGCGGACTTGGTGGCAAACGGGAGGACAGGGCTCAGCAAATGCTCTTTTTGGACAGGGTTGCGCGAGGTTACATGAAGTTGGCAAGCCAGGCTGTAGAAGGCCAGTACAGGGAGATGGAATTCTTCGAGGCGAATGATTCCGATGGAATACCTACGTACAACTTGAGAGCTCAGGTGCGTCACTCGAACAAGGTGTTCGTTGGAGTTATGTTCTACCTCGGCGCCGCAGAGGCAATTCAATGGGAAGACGAGAACGATAACGAGGAGTGGACGAGAACCTGGCTTTCGCCGGAGCTGGAAGAAAACCATGCGCACCCGTATCACGCGCGACTGCCCAGGGCAATTTCTCAAGCCGACTATCTGGCAAAAATAAAGGACAGGGTGTGGAAGTATCAGAGCAACGCTCTTCCAGGCTCGCCTGATACCCAAATCACGATGAGTCTGTTCAAGGAACAGACGGAGAAATGGGAATCGATCGGCAGGCGTCACATAGAGATTACGCTGGAGAAGGCCGAGAGCTTTGTCAAGGGCGTTTTCTTGTATTTGCTGCGCGATGACGACGACATCCGACGAAGACTGGAGCGGGACCACGTAGAGCCTTTTTTCGAGCAGAAGCGGATTGATCTTGAGACCAAACTGGCAGAATTTTTGCCCAAGAACCCCCGAGATGGATTTGCTTTGGCAATGGAAGACGTGTTCGACAGGAACGTTCGGTTCCGGGAACTACGACGGTATAAAAAGCTTGTTGATGATATGCGAGAGAGCGATCAATTTACCGAAGGAATGAACCCGGATTTGCTGGATTCCCAGAACGTCGAAGTGTTGAAAAGTCTTGTCAGCGCTCAGAATCACAACGGTTCTGCTGATTGGTCTGGTCTACAACGCATCATGTACTCTGTTGTCGAGTTGTATGCTGTTAGTCAACACCCCCCTTTTCTCCCCTCCTTTTCTCCCATCGCACTTCCAGATGCAAGTGTAGTCATCTAACATCATTTGCTGCAGATGTCCTTGAAGAACTTTACGTCCAATCTCATTCTTTTGGCGATTGAGAATATTCTCATGCACGAAATCCCCACCATCTTCACAACAGAGAAGATTATTGAACTAACCGACGAGGAACTGAGTGACCTGACAGCCGAGTCTCCTGAAGTTGTGGAAAAGAGAATGGCTACCGAGCAGGAGTTGGCCGCACTGTCACAAGGCCTCGAGCTGTGTAAACAATGGGACGCGGGACCTAGAAGTGAGTGAAAGCCAGCTATCTACAGCGTTTTTTTCTTTTTTTAGTCGAGAAAGTCCACCTGCCAAGGAATTTGCTGACTTTGCTGCGAAGTTTCTTCAGCCTCATCTTCGCCATCGAAGATAAAGAACCGTTCCCGACAGGAGGAAACGACAATTGAAGTAAAGAAGTCGGGCAATTCAATCAACATCAAGACCAAGGAAGTTGAAGCGGCTGGCAGTGTTGATGGCATTCGTTCTTTGGCCGGAATGCAGAGCAGCAACGGTGTTGGACTGCCTATCAGACAAGGCGGGTTTTCGAATAGTAGACAAGGGAAGGAAGTGGCTGTGGCGGCTTGATTTAAACCTCGCTTAGTGTGTTTATGTGTCTATTGAATTGAAACTTTCGTATTTGCACCATTATAATTCTCTGGTAACTAATCACCTGCCTAAAATTCTCGGGTGTCCTAGCGTCAGAGAAAACCTTAAAATCGGTTACGGGCTAATTCCATCGAAGCTAGGGGCACAATATAAGTTAGGTTGTCATATTCGATGACATCGGTTCAGTTATTAATCTCGTTGACGGCGATATTAGCCAGGTTGCTACGTTTGACAGTAGAAACATGCAATCTACATCTTGCTTGCTCGTTTTCGTTGCCTCCACGCCCACAAAACACAGGCAAAACACAGGCAAGCCTCCGATTGTTCCCGATGAAGAGGAGTGTGCTGTTGACATACAGAACTCTACGAAAAGACCCATTGGCTCTCGTGATAGAAAACCGTTTCGAAACGTATCGCCTCTCCTCTACGGATCAGACCGGATGTGCCACCACCTGCGAAATTCAGTGTTTCGGATAATCTTTATATCTCGGGGTATCTATCGTTTTCGTCAGCCAAGCATGGCTGTTTGCTTTCTACAAAACAGTCGGAACATTTTATTTAGGTAGAAAGCCAAGCTTTCACGAAACACCGTGGATACAGACCGGCGTCATGCGTCCAAAGAGCCGGCGGCACCACTCCGTATGTTGTATGGCGATGCAAATGCAATACATATCTACTTGGATTGGGATATTCTGCTCTTCTACTAGTAGCTACCGGCAAGAAGCATACCGGCCAATGCGTCCCCGACTTTGAGGTCCGTGGCCCTTTCCGGGTATCAGGAAATCTTTATCGGCTTTGTTTCAGAAAGTTGCGATGGAAAGGGTGGTGGGGGTGGTCGACATGGTGGCGTTATAGCACTCTACTCGACACATGTAGCCCCGTCAGAATTGCATGACACTGACAGATTTATGTGTGTTTGCGTGTGTGAAAGTTGGGTGGAGGAGAGGAGGAGGGGGGGGGGGGTTGCTGCTCTGATTTGCTTTTCTGGAAGGGAAGGCCGTCACCACACCCAGGTTAAGCGGGGCTGGACAATGCGCATGGACAAGATTGAATTTACAGTCAATGTACTATACGGAGTAGTGGTGGCAGTGGATAAGACGCAATGGGGGTAGGACAATGAGCTGATCTGACGAGCCGATGGAGACGGGTGTGTGTAGAAGGCGGCAAACCCCAAGCACACACAGGAAAAAAGGGTCGTCGGACGATTGTGTATAAACCGTTGTATTATACAGCACGGGATAGCTGCAACCCGTATGGACTGTTTCCGAATGCGGTCGAAAACATGGTGGCAGAGAGGTCGGGTTGGTTCCCGTCAAACGCAGTGTTATGTAATTATGCATGGCATTGCATTGCAGTGGGTTTCTACCAAGACGGCAGCAAAATTTTATTATTGTTACATTTATTTGGAAGTCGTAGTTGTTATGTGCCTTGTGCGATTCTATTAGCATCGACAGCCCGACATAATCAGCAGCTGCTGAACAACCAGGTCGAGGTGTCAATAAAATAGGGATCAGTGTTTCCGATCTTTGTCGATGGGTTGCTGCTGACCAAACGATACCTGCTTGCATTGTAAATGCCCAAGTTAATTTCCATGACCCGGGCGAGGGCTGGGGGGCTGAAACACTCAAAAAAAGAAGAGCCACCTGCTAGCCGGGTCATTTGTGTATTGCAGCCGCACTACGATCGTGATCTCTGTAACTAGCTGAATGTGGTACTCCGTAGTCACAGCAGACCTAGTACTTAGTATGTAGATACTTACTCCGTACTTGTCTTTGCACGGCTTGGCGACGCGAAAATGGTTACTATCATACAGAGTACTGACCATTGAGCCGAGCGTGCGGCGGGAGTAGCCTGGAATAGCTAATGCGGCTGTCGTACCGTGTACCGTGGAAAGAAATTGAAGCGCATGAGCCGCCTCATGGGCTTTTTCACATTTGTACCATCAATGATGCCGCTCACCATTGTGGCTTGTGAAATCCACCTGTTGGCGCGTGGCGAGATCGATGGACTCCGTATGTGACGGGAATCCTGCCATGCAACCCGCCTGCAGCTCGTAGGCTTCTTGCTTTCAGCTTAGCGTTCTGGAAACAACGGCGTTGATACCATTTCAAGTCCCCTTGTAACGTAGGCTGGCTGGCTGGGCCCGGCGGCCGCACCCCATAAGAAAGATACAAGTGTGTGCGGTGTTCGATACTCCGTACGGAGTATACAACCGTCATATCGTAGCTTTAAATCGGCCTCGCTCAGGTAACCTATTTTCCCATGTTCGCCCGCGGCATATACGGAGTACATGCAATCTAAAGCAGCCTTGTCCCTGCAATCAACTCCCTCTGGTACGGAGTACCCTGAGCTGGATATGCTCCACGACATGGGCCTGCCGGGAAGACGGGCGAGGAACCAGCCGAACAAACAAATTGCATGGGGGAGATCTATCAGGGGCATCCATCGGTGGCTTTGCCTGCCATTCTCATGCATGCGCGCATGATTGCATGCTGTTGTGGCCGGTCACGCCGGGTGCTCCGTACGCTCCTCGTATTGCCTCGATGTGGTCGCTATTGGGAGGGTTGGCAGGAGAAATAAATCGGCCGGAAATGAAAGGGAAAGAAGCGTCGCTGGTTTTATCACTATTTATGCCACCATTTCTGCACCAAGTAATCTTTCGGCTGCATAACTAAGGTTTTGTGCAATACAGCCTTCACTGAGCACCACACACACAGTATTGTAAAGAGCACACAGCCTGGCCGCCGTCCAGCTGCGTTTGCGATTGGCTGCGAACATTTCAACGTCGAACCCACCTGCTACTAGTACAATGCAGCACCAACCTTGAGGCGCTCTCAGAGAAAGAAAAAAAAAAGAAAAAGAAAAAAAAGCGCCGTGTCGTGCTATTACTCCGTACAACGTGCTGTAACCCCGCCGTCGCCTTCTAACTAGGGCCACCCCCATTGGAGCCATCGAACTGTATATGCTCCCCCTCAGCCAGTAGCCGACTTGACGTGGAGCAGGCAGGGCAAAGGTACAACTGACGTCGACACGGATGAATGGTCATATCCATAGTAATTTCTTCTTCTTTCTTCAATCCAAAACTTTGTACGCACAAAACAAGTGGCCTGTACCCGTGATTGCAGGATGTCGTTGTTCTGCAAGCTCTGCAGATGTCTGCGAAAGCCCCTGCCGGCACTTTCCCTCACTGTCGCAAATCATCGGCCTCTTAGTGTGTATCCTTGTGCATGACGATATATAGGTACATTTTGCTGGTGACTTCTGCCGGGTGCACGGCCATCTATAGCATCGATGATGGACATCGATTACTCCAAGCCTCCATTGTAATATTGTAATATTGTAATATTGTAATGCGGCATGCTCGTCGTGACTGCCTGCCCACCCCAATGGCTCCCGTCTAATTGGCATATGACCAATTTGGGAAGGCACTGTTCCAAGCATCCGGCGCCGCCACCTCATCCACCACCACTAACCACTACCAATTGTCCACCACAACTTGGCTGTGCCTGCAACTGCCAGCCTGCAGCCCGTCATCCCATCTCCAAGACAGGTGCAGATTAACTAACTAATACTCTGTCCGTAGAGTCTACGGAGTACGGAGTACGGAGCATGGCGTACAATGTACATACACCACCCCCTCCTTCCTTTTCGCCCTATTCTTCGCCAGTTGCCTCCCCCACCCCCTGTTCTCATGATTAATCCGAGACTCTCTGGACGTGTAGGTTCTCGTTTTTTCCTTTCTTTCTTTTCTTCTCTTCATTTCTCCTTCCGTCGTTCTTGTTCTGCCTGGATATTGTTGTTGGGCTTCCTCCCTCAATACCCCTCCGCGCTGTTTGCGCTTGCTTCATCGTCTAGTGCCAGGGCATTTGATCTGACCGAGACCAGTGCCGGTCACCCCCTAGTACCCGGCACAAGAAGTGACTTGCTCCGTTCGGAGAACATTGCCAACGATTGAAAGGTCGTACGACCTTCTGTCTTGTCCATTTGCCCATCTCATGCTTTGTCTAGATTTGCCCTCCTATTGCTGACAACTCCGCGCCGTCTGCTGTCCTTGCCTTGCTCTCAACACGCGAAGACTGCTGCCCAACGCTGGTAGGCCGAGGATTGATTTCCCATCTGGCCCCCTTCTGAGACATGCGAAAGCCCGCCCGACTACTTCCTACTCCGTACTCCGTAGATTCGCCAACAGCCGCTCTACTTTCCTCGACCTACTCCCGACTTACATCCTTTGCGCGCGTTTGCGTCTCTGCCGCGCGTTGGAGGCTTCGCGACATTACTACTTGCATACAAATCGCACCAGCTGCCGCTTCATAGTCGAACCAAGCACTCAACGCTGTCGATTTGACTTTGCGCCAACATCAAACGACATCAACGGCTTCCATAGCCGCCAGCCACGCCACGCCACCCCCCTCCCTCGTCCCCCGTCCATCGGTCCCTCATCTCCTGTCTAGCAGCTACCTATTGTCCCGCATCGAAAAGTCACTGGCTCGTGGCCAAAGTGGCCCAGGCATCTCCAATCCGGCCGCTCGTCTCCACTCGGGCCCACTAGGCTAGCCAAACCACTCAAAAATCCTTGAGCCGAGCTGCTGGGCTAGGCTGGAGGGCACCGGGCTTGTTGCTCGTTGGTAGCGGCGAAAAGAGTGGTCAATTTACCAGGTGGTTAATAATAAACGCTGGTGCGTTTCCTGGAATACCATACCACCCAGACCATCGGAGCGAAACGAGATATCAACTGCTTACCCCCCCTTTGGTCGTCATCTTTCCCGCCTCCTACAGCGCCGCAACCTGTGCTCGTTTTGCAACCACCGCTCCGCGACACATACAAGGTCGCACTCGCAGTCGCACAGAATGAAGGTACGTTGCCTTTTACGTTGCCGTTGATGCTCGCTCGCCCGGTTTGCGCGGCCACGCGCATTCGGCTGTGCATATGCGTCTGGCCTTACGATTTTCCTACTTGAACTTGGTTTGCATCGCTTCACTGCTCATCCCCGCTATCACCGCCCGTATTTTCTTACAGCGCATCATCGTACCCTCAATCAGCAGCCTTGGCTGGAGAGTCGCGACTTGTGTACTGCATCCCAATTGCTGCTATCCCAGTCGCTCCTTCCGGCTTTTCACTTTACAGGAATCACTGCGAGCCAGCGTACCCTCAGTTGCCCTCACGCAACAGTCAACAACACCCCGCACTTTTTGCTTTTGCTCTTTGCTCTTTGCTCTTTGCTTCTGCGCTTTCGATGTCCATTCCTGGTTTGTCTGCTGCTATGGCCCGCGAGTGACGACGAAGCCCCGGTTCTCTGCCTACTCACAACATTTCCTGAAAGCCTTGACAGCTTGCTAATCCTCATGACCCTCATACAGGCTTTACGTCGGTCCATCAAGGGCGACAAGGAAAAGCAGCACCATACTTCAATAGGGAACAAGTCTGCTGTCGCCATCATCCCACCAAAAAAGGTCCGTCTTAGATTTCCCACTAGTAGCGTCTTGGCAGCCTGTTCCTATGTTTCCTTGCCCCGATCACAATGTTCTTTCTCGTTCGCGCTGTCGGTCGTTTGGCAGCGATATCCGAACGACAGAGAACGAACACACCTCTCCAAGCTGCCGTGATGGCCACTTTCATTACGGTCCAGCTTTGGCTGACACTGTCACCGCCCTGCAGGTTATCAGAGCCCTATACGACTATGAGGCACAGTCATCACAAGAGCTGAGCTTCTCGAAAGGAGACTTTTTCCACGTTATTGGCCGTGAGAATGACCCTGACTGGTATGAGGCGTGCAACCCTGCCTTGCCGGATGCCCGAGGTCTCGTCCCCGTAGCCTTTTTCCAGGCTCTGGGCCGCACCGAGCGAGACAGCGCTCAATCCGATGGTGGACGCCCACCCACTGCGAAGAGCCCCGACCATGACTCCGGATACAGCGAAAACTCCCCACATCCCATCACGACCGCCGTACCCATCAATCACCGCAGCACGAAGTCGACGGATATCGACAACAAGATCTTCGCCATTGTCATGTATGATTTTGAGGCCCAGCGAGCAGATGAGCTTGGTGCTACAAAAGGAGAGCAGATCATCATCATTGCCCAATCCACTGCTGAATGGTTTGTCGCCAAGCCTATCGCGAGGTTGGGAGGTCCTGGCTTGATTCCAGTGTCATACGTTGAGATCCGCTCTGTAAAGACGAGAGAAGTTGTCCCCAATGCGTTAGAGGCCGTGCGGAAGGCAGGTGTTCCTACTGTTGAGGAGTGGAAGAAGATGACGGCCAGTTACCAGAATAGCAGCATCGCTCTCGGCAAATTCGAGGCCGGTCCAGGCGCTGGTGGCCAACAACAAGCTATTGAGCGAGGCATGGACCGTATGAGCCTTCAGGCAGGCCGTCAAAGTACACAAAATGGTTCACAGGTATGTGCATTCCCTCTACTTGGAGTACGTCTGCGACTCTCACTTCCTGGCTTCCCATGTCTAACGAGTTTTTTTTTCTTTTGTCGTGACATAGCAACGAGCTGGAACAAATAGTATATCCCAGTCTGCTCAGTATTCTATGAATCAGTCCACCCCTCAACTTTTTGCGCCGGTCAGAGCATGGATTCCCCGATACTGTTTCGCTGAGGACAAGTACTGGTTCGTCATTGTTGCTGTGCTGGAGGGCAACCGGCATTGGGAACTCTCCCGATACTATGAAGACTTCTACGACTTCCAGATTGCTCTTCTCACGGAGTTTCCACAGGAAGCGGGAAACGCAGGGCCGGATACAAAGCGGACGCTTCCGTATATGCCAGGCCCTGTAAGCTATGTTACAGATGCCATTACGGAAGGCAGGCTCCACAATCTCGATGCATATGTCAAAAATCTTCTGAATCAACCCGACTACATCTCTCAATGCAATCTCGTGAAACAGTTCTTTGCACCCCGGGAAGGAGATTATGAGGTGGATCCGAATGAAGCTGAGGAGGAATATCGACTATCGCAAGGGTCGCATGGCTCTGCTGAGTCTCCTGGCCACACCGGATCACGTACCAACCTGAATGGAGCTGGTTATTCTAGTCTCTCTGCCACGCCGCGACAAATGAGCAACCCGCAACAGGATTTGGGCAGCCAGTCGCAGACTGCACCCTCCTTGATAAAAGTCAAGATGTACTATAACGGCGACCTTATCGCCATACGTGTTCCGTCCGACGTCCAGTACCAGCAACTCTGTGACAAGATTCGAGACCGGCTCAAGTTTACGCCAGGGGACCAATTGCAGTTATTCTACAAAGACGAGCCGACAGGAAACAAGCCTAACCTGATGAGCGATCACGACCTTGACTTTGCACTGGAGAGAAATGACAAGCTCGTCCTTTACGTTGAGATTGTATGAGAGATGATGACCTGATATATGCTCACATTCGATTTATCAGCAAACAAAATCATGACCATTCTTCTACGATAATCTTTGTCACTTCATATTTTTCTTCCTTTTGGGTACATGATTAGTAGCTGGAACACGTACATACTAGCGGGGCCGGGGGGAACACACCACCAATTTCACTCGCATACGAGTTAATGATCCTTGGCCCGCTGCTATTCAATTCGCCCTTCAGTCCTTCTTTCGCTGGCAACGATGCTTGTGGCCTTTGTCACACAATACGTAGCACATGTGCCAGCTTCCTCTTCTTTCTTTTGTTTGAACCCCTCCATTGTCCGAGGGGGATCTCTGATGTTGGGTTTATTTGATGTTGACGGAGAAACGAGCATTGATATCTCATTAAATACGGCGGCTCTCGCCTGGGGAAGGCGTTCTGGCAGATGATTTCACAAATTGCGTTTTCCTCCTACGCATACGGCGGCTTGATACCTTGTTGAGGTTGAGGATGATTAGCAGAATGGTGGACGAGGCCCATGGTCACGAGGCTAATGGTCACGAAGAGAATGATGGAAAGAACGCGACTGAGCCCGCTAACCAGGAGCAGCGAGCGGGCGTCTGTATCAGAAGAAGGGGGTCGGACAACGATGCGGCTTGGGAAAACGATGTGAAGAAAAAATCCGAACCAAGCCATACAGACAAGGTCTGGTTGTACATAACACATCAGTCTTAGTGGCAGAAACAAGACCGTGAACATTCGAGACTTAAGTTCATTACCATGGAGTAAATGACAATCGCGTGCAGTCCGGGTTAGACTATGATGTAGTTGTTTCATTACTGTCGTTCCTCGCCGTGGTCTAGTCTAGTTCTAATAACATATACAAGCAGCCAGAATGGGCTGAGCCATCTAAAAAAGTAACCGAGGACGCCTGATGCAAAAAGAGAGGAAGGAAGGGGGAGAGGAGGGGAAAGGGGGAAAAAAGTAATACGATCCAATGCGAATTCCAGACGTTTCCCATATACCATGTGATTTGATGAGGCTATTTATTCTAGTTTGGTCATCAAATTGCGTCTTACTTTCATGTTTACAACCCCCCCAACTCCAAATGCCGGGACAATGCGACATGTTCTAGCCATAGAACTGATAAGCCAATTTGATCGGATGAGCTCAAAACGATCGCGCCAGGATACCATGGTCGGCTGACCAGGACGATTGTAGAGATCCAGGCCGAGAAGATGCAAAGGCGTCGAGAGAAACTGCACGGCTGCTGGGGCCATGAATTGCGCCGCTGTCTGACCAGACAGACGTTTCTGCCACTCGGAGGAAAGTCGAGCATCAATGTACGCCGCGAGAAGAGGTGGAATGTTGAAAGAAGCAAAAATTGTCAAAGAGTCTCGTAAAGTGAAAAGTGCGTACGAGGGCAGTGGAACAGGGCGAGGGACGGAGCCAACTGGGCCGAACATGCGTACGAAAGAACGGTCCTTGTACATGGATAGGGCAACGTTGGTGGTGGACGAGGCGACGAATTTGCTGGCTCCGGAAGAAACGGTCGTGGCGGGTTTGTTGGTGATGGTGGATGTGGCGGTATCGAGAGTGTTGGCGGTTAGGTATGTACAACCGTAGAGCATGAAGATGAGAGCGCAGGGTCGAGAAAAGAGAGCTGTGCGAGGGTTCAGGACGAGGTTGCGCACCGAGGACTGGATGGATTCCAGTAGCGAGCTGCGGCCAGAGGCATTCTCCATGACGGAGCTATTCACCCATTATTAATTAGTATGCATGAGCATGAGCAAGAGCTTGGGATATGAGCTTGGACATGAGGATGCAATGGTAACAATTCAAACTCACCGATCAATGATGGAAATGACTGGTGCGACCAAAACACCGGCGCAAGCCGCACTGGTCGCATCGGCAGCCAGTCTCCAGCCCAAATTCTTAGTATTCCATTTCTGCGTCGATGCAACGGGATTCTTTAGTGTGGGGGCCGGAGGAGGCGCCAATGCAGATTCAGTGGTTGCTTTCATGGCGATGAAAGTGCGTCTGTTCTCAAGCTCGAAAAACGTCGAGCTACTGAATGAGCTTACGCCCAGCAGATAACCGGGGAGGGGGGCAAGCAGAGATGCGCGACAATCAATTGATATCTTCACGGCATAGACTGTACTTTCACGGTAATGAACAACCTCTGCTCAACGCAGCTTCTTCTGTCGGAACTCCGGAAGAAGCGTGACTGGTGCAGACGCATTGCTTTCCTGGTGATGCTGTCGGTCCCGGGGCGAAATTTGCTTGCAGAGTCTCCACGGGTAACTAATAATGGGTAATGAGATGAGACGCAACGGCCCGCCCGTCACGCAAGTCTTGGTTGGACTGGACCTCTTTGGATTGACAGATAGGTTTCAGGCCGACAGGGGCAGGCTAGCACTTGTGAAGGGAGGGGAGAATGGGAGCTCCAACCTCGCGGTGGAGAGAGAGAGAGAGAGAGAGAAAAGTTTGAGAGAATGGATTCAATTCTTGGGTGAAGCTTGCGGAAATATTGAAGAGATGGGATTATAAGACGAACCGCACCGCACCGGCTGCCCCCCTGACATCAGCGAGCGACATGGCCGGGCCGGATGGAGGGTCGAGGTGGAAGAGGGTCGAGCAAAGCGGTGTCAGTGGTGAGCTGTGGACCGAAATCGGAGGGGAACGGCAAGAGCACCCTGTAAGTGGCCAACTGAGCGTGCTGTACGGAGCACGGAGTACGTACCGCGTACGGAATACGCTCAGTTAGACGGCTCAGTTAGACGGCTGTTGCGGCGACAGCTGCTGCCAGTGCTGCCAGTGGCTGCCAGTGTGAGCTGATGGATGCTGCAGTGGAGGACTGGCTGGGAATGCTGGTCGACTCGACTCTGGCCTTGCAAGTTCATTTGACCAAAAAAGGGCCTGCAGAATTAGCTTGGTTGCACAGCATCAACTGTTACCAGCCCGCCGGCCGACCCTTCACTTCATTCGCATTTCTGAGCAATCAACGGAGTACGGAGTAGTTACATTGCGACTGTCAAGTGGGCTGATGTGATCTGATTTGACGGGAAGGGATAGCACGAGATATCCGGTAAGGAAGTCCTGCCGCCCGTGAACCCGTATGCCGTCTCCCCTGAATTCATAGCACAGACTTGCCAACCATGCTGGAGGCCGCGACGTACAGCACGCACAGCGGTTACAGGCATTGACAGCGAGTGCTGCTCCCGTTGCGCTTGATGACGAGTTCTTGCTCTGTGTTCCACGACGACGGGATCTGGCATGTGGAGCCTCTGGATGAAATGGCCGGGATGGCGGGTTTCTGCATTGCATGACTTACTGAAGCTCATTTCCAGTCCTTTGCTCCATGCGCCGAAGCGACAGCAACTGCGGAGTACTCCGTACCAAATGGTATGCATGCTCATTGTGCTGCCAATGCACCTGTGAATATGGCCTCGCTGTGAACCTATCAGGACTAGGATCTATGTATCTACCTACCTACGGCCGTGAAGTCAGCCCGGCCGGGATGTCTTGCCCTCCAAAGCTTTAGAGAGCCTATTTCATCGTCTGGTCGGGCATCTTATGTGAGCGCGACCCTCCACATTGTTCCGCATTGCTTCCCGTTCGCCTCAATTGTCGGGTGCCGCCACCGGGTACCACTGCCTGAGGAACCCCCATTCCATGTTGGACATTGAGATGGCTCTGGCGTTACAATAATGTCCGTAGAGATGGGAAGTGCACGTAAAAGTAGTGCAAAGCGGCAATTCACGCTGATCCTAAGAATCTGTTTAGGTCCGTGACTACCACCTACTTACGAGTCCTGCCAGGGAGGGGCCGCGTATGCGCAACGCGTACAAAACATCCAACCGTCACTCTTACAGTCCGTTCACCCATACTTTTATTAATGGCCTCGATTTATTTCCATAAGACTATCCATGAGCCAAGCCAAACATTATCTGGAGAGTATTGATCCGTTGTCGATCCTGTCGCTACGTCTTCTTGCAGCACCTACGTCTCGGTAGTGGCGATTGCAGTCATTCAGGAAAACGTCAATGACCCAGGTGCCAGCTCGTTCTCAGAATTCGACACTGCTCTGACTTGGGCGATTTCATTTTGTATCATACAACCGTCAGTTATGGTGCTGCTTCAGAAACTCACGGCACAGACTCTTCTCGAGGCTCCGAGAAGGGGAAACGCTGTGCCTAATCACAATGGGGTCGTCGCTCTGTACACTGTCTCAACTCACAAGTTCGAATACCCGCATGAGACCGCAAAAGAGATATGGATGGTGGAAATGAAAACGGGGGAGTCGTTACGGATATTAAGAGATGAAGTTATCCAAGATGCAGTATGGATCCCTGGCACTACAGACGTTATGTTTCTTAGGCCTGGAGATGGAGGCCGTACGCAAGCCGTTGTTATCCGAGGATCCGATGCACCGAAGGATCCGGTTGTGGTTGCGGAGTTTAATGCTCCAGTCCAGAATCTCAAACTGAAGCGACTCGATGATGGTTCTATTGTATTCATGGTGTCCGGTCAGGTAGACTGTTTTGGTCGGCTATTCAACGAGGAGAATACAACACGGACTAGTACGGCTAGAATCTTTGACAGTGCGCGTGTGCGAACAGTAAGTGCAGGCCAGCGTGCCCATCTCATGTGCTCCGGCCGAGGCCCTATCTAACTGTACAACCCAGTGGAATGTCCTAGCCTCAGATCAACCGTACTCCCTATGGTACAGCACATTGCGGCAAGATGAATCCGGCAACTGGAAGTTTCAGGGCCACCTCCACAATCTAGTCAAAGACAGGAAGCTGGACGTCCCGGCGGGGAGAGTCGAGGGCCAAGACCCCTTGAACTATTTTGATATTTCCCACAGAGGCGTGGCCTTCATCGCCGAAAGACGAGAAGTTCTCGATCCTGGGGAAAGCTTTGTTCGCTCAGCTTATTTTGTACCTCTTGATACCTTTACGCTACCTCCTACCGGAAAGCCGAAGAGCATTTCCTTGCCATCATCAGGCCCACCACACTCCTCCCTTATGAGCAACATTCGATTTTCTCCCGACGGATCCAGCATCGCCTTTCTCCATGTCAGACGGGGAGACGAGTACGATAGCCGCCTGTTCCTGGCATCTACCAACTCCCTCGATGCTTTCGATGTCTTCAGTCTCGTGATACAGACTTGGGACGACGGCTTGGAAGCTCATGATCCACCACAGAGCTTCGAATTTGCCGGCAACTCGGAGAACATCATCATGACCAGCTTCAAATATGGCCGTACGGTTCTCTCGACGCTCACGCTCAGAGAAGGAGAAAAGCCCGTCACAATTTTCGGGGAAGGCACCGTATCCGCTTATTACCCCGTGAAAGCGGGCGGATGGGACGAGCTGCTCGTATCGAGTTCGAATTTTATAGACAGTCGTTTGTGGCAGGTTGTGAGTGTCCCGCACCGCGGTGTCGTCCGGACAATATCCCCAGCTGCTGCCAGAGGCGGTCCCAAGTTTGGTCTCTCAAGAGACATGGTGTCGGAATTTTGGTACGAAGGAGCCGACGGGGTGTTTGTCCATTCCTTCATGATCCGGCCCAGCAACTTTGATGAACGCAAAACGTATCCTTGGGTGCTGATACCGCATGGCGGGCCGGTTGCCGCCTGGGGCGACGCATGGAGTACCAGGGTAAGTGGCTTGGAAAGTCTAGCTCCTATCCAAAAGGCCATATATACTGACGTTCTCAATTTTCTGAATAAAGTGGAATCCTGCTGCGTGGGCAGAGCAAGGCTACATCGTTATACTACCCAACATCACCGGCAGTGTTGGTTACGGCCTTGAGTTTGCACAAAGTATGGAAAACCTCTCGTCTCCCTCCTCCTCTTTTCGACATTTCATTCCGAGTACGTCACTAAATGCAATGAGTTACAGGGGTTTACGGCGAATGGGGCGGTCGTCCGTTCCAGGACCTCCTCAACCTGATAGACTATCTGGAAACGCTGCGCTTCCTGGACCAGTCCAAAGCCGTTCTTGCTGGAGCAAGCTACTCAGCATACATGGTCAGCTGGATGATGGGACATGAAATCATCAAGAAGGTACGTCTCAACTGCACTCCCACCGCATCTACTTCCACACGAGAAGCCCATCTCTGGACGTTTCTTTTCTTGTTTGTTTGTTTGTTTGCTTGTTTGTGTGTTTATTTACTTTTTCTCTAGTTTTGCTGTTCCATCTGGCACGACGGCATTTTCAACCTCCCCTCCTTTGTGCTGCAAACCGACGCAATCTACGAAGGCGGCAACTTCGAAGGCGCTCTTTACCCGTGGCAGCGCCCCAAAGCATTCGAGCGGTTCAACCCAGCCCAGCCCCATCGGCTGCGTAAGTGGGCGAACGCGCCTCCGACGCTCGTCATCCACAGCGAGAAGGACTATCGGTCTCCCATCACGGAGGGGATCGCAGTGTTCAATACGTTGAAGTCGCTCAGAGTGCCCAGCAGGTTCCTGACCTTCTCGGACGAGGGCCACTGGGTTCTCGATCCCACCAACTCGCTCGCGTGGCATGAAACGGTGTGGGATTGGATGCGCAGATGCGTGGATGGGGAGATTAAGAGGGGAGACACGAACTGGTAGTTAGGTAGTTAGTTGGTTGGTGGCGGGTGGACTTTTTTGTGTGCCCAGCAACTGTGCATGGGCAAAAAAATAATGAAATGTGCGTCTGATGATTGTAAACAAGCATTTGTAGCCAAACCACCCTGTTTGGCTGTCTGTGTCTGTGTCTGTGTCTGTGTCTTTGTCCGCGTCCCCCTTCCCCCGTTCGTTCGTTCGACGCCCAACGCGCGGCAACGCCAGCAAGCAAGCACATGCTGCCGAAGCACACAGGACACCACGACGTCACACGACACCACGCATCCTCCGATAAGTTCCGTCCTGGCAAGGCAAGCTCACATATAATCCATCCGCGAGACCATCTGTCCATCCGTGCCTCGCCCGTCCTTGGTCAAAAAGCACGTTCAATTCTACTGTACTATTTTTTTTCATTTTTTTTTTCATCCCTTTACCGTTTGTATTTTCTTATTTATATTTACGCCACATCTATCACCTGAATACCAAAAATAAAACAACAACAACAACAATTACTACTACTACTGCTGCTGCTGCTACTACTACAACTACACCTTCAACACCCTTTGCCCCCCTTCGCCCCCCCCAAAATGACAACCATCAACGTCGCCGCCACCACGCCCATCAACCACCCCCTATCCTCGCCGACCCTAACCCACGCCCAAGTATGGGCCGGGCTCGCCCGCAAAATCCACCACCCATGCGAGTTCGTCCCCGTCATCACGGGCTGCACCCTGCTCCGGGAGGACGAGCACGGCGGCGGCGTCGTCACCTTCACCCGTCGGGTTACCTTCCAGGGCGGCAGGCAGGTCATCGAGACGTGCACCATGTATCCGCCCAACAGGGTGCGCTTCGTGGCGGACGACGATGGCTCCGAGGTCCAGAACGTGATCAGTCTGGGGCTGCATGGCGAGCTGTACATGACGCATGCGTTTTCGTGGAAGCGCGAGGGCGTGGTGCCGGGGGGGGAGGCGTTTAGGGAGGAGGAGGCGATGAATCAGAATGTAAGTGTTGTGTTGTGTTGTGTTGCGTTGGGGTGATTACGAAAAAAAGAAGAAAAAGATGAGAGAAAAAAAGAAAAAAGGGAGAGCGAGAGAGCAGAAGCAGATGATTCCGATGCTACGGTTGTTGATGATGTGGCTTGCTAACCGACGGTGCTTGTAGATGGCTATTGCGGCTGTGTCCAAGAGTGTGGAGGCTATGAGGCAGATGGTCAGTGACGGCAGGATCGAACATTGTATATAAAATGATAGGCATTAACGAAATATGCTAAGAGTGAACAATGAGGGCCCATGAATGCAGAGCAGGCAACACTCCAACCAAGGTAACCACATAACCCTGACTATATAGTATACAGGCAAGCAACAGGAAAGTAGCAGACAGGCAACAATCAGAACAACACAATCCGGCAAAGTGGCTCAACCTGCCGGCGGCGACTCGCTTGCGGCCGGGCCAGCTTGCATGGCAATAACCAAAGACGTAAGCTGGTCAATCTTTTGGTGCAGCTCAGCAATCTGCCCTTCCACGCCCGTAGGCTCTTCCAGATCGTCGTCACCATTCCGCCTCCCCTTCCCCGCGTCGGATTTCAACAGGGTAGACTCTTGCGACAGCGGCACAGCCTGCCTGCCGTGACTGTGACCCGACGTCGGCCTGTGCCAAAGCGAGGGCCTGCTCCTTTTAGACTCGCGTGGGCCGCGGAAGCCCGCGTACTCATCGTCTTGCGATTTGCGTCGGATAAACTCGTAGAATTTGATTGCTCCAACGATGGGCATGTGCGTAGCCCGTAGCAAAACAATTCGTCCCGCTCGGAACTTCCCTACCCGTGGGAAAATGAAGCGCAGCGGCCGGAAGATGACTAGGGCGATCAGGTTAAATGGGGGGTAGAAATGGGTGAGACGATTGCTGGTGGAAGCTTCGAGGACGTAGACGCTGTAGACGTATAGGTACTCCTCCCTGGCTTGGTTGATGACGCGGGAGAAGCTGTTTGAAAGCATACCCGTCAGAGAGCCCTGCAGGAGAATGGATGTCAGAGTGATGAATATGATCATGAGCGGAGGTCCAAAAATCGGATCAATCAGTTCCATAATGTCAAAACCAACGTAGCTCGAGCCGAAGAAGATCTTGGTGAGAATGCCCGTCATTCGACCAAAGGTGAAGACGTCTCGGCCGATGAGAGAAAATGTGGTCAAAAATCCAAAGTAGACGATAACTACGAGCACCATGAACTTCACAAAATCTTTGCCCATCTCCTTCAAACAGGGGATCAGAGTTCCCCAGTATGGACTCAAACTCAAGATGGAGCAGATTCTTGGCATCATGAAAAGGGCCTCGAGAGACAGGACATTGAACGCCACCTCGTTCATCTCGATGTTGTGTTTGACAAGTCCAATCACCCCTGTAGGAGAGAATCAGCGTTTTATACTTCTGACCAAATTCGCGTCATGTTTGGGGATGTCTCACTGAGGGCGGCAAATGTGAAGCCGATTAGAATCATGATCATGTCAAAAACGTTCCAGATATCAGTGGCATAGAATATGGAACCCGCATCGATCCATTCGCTCAACTCGTCGTAAAAGAACGCCGCAATCCATATAAAAAGGAAGATCTCCGTAATGGTTATGCGAGTGTCGTCACGGGTTATGAGGACGGAGTAATACAAGAGCAGAAAGCCGATGAAGAACAGTACTTCCCAGGTTTTCACATATTTCGGTACCCGCAGGCGAGAGAAAGGGTCCGAGGTCCGAGGGTTATAGTACCGCGGCTTTTTGACGCTGTTGACTGAGAGTGTGTCCCAAAATACAATGTCACCGTTCCAAATGCCCGTGACGATTTTTTGGACTACATGTTGGCTGAGGAAGCGTTTCGCGTTAGCTATGGCTGCAATTTCCAGGGCATTCAAGTTCTTGAACGCGGCCGTTGGATCTATATCGTCACCGGAATCGTCGGCGAGATGGGTTAGGCGGGATAGAGAGCTTAGCAATTTCGTCCTTTTGCTCGCGCTACCAACGGCCATGGCTCTCAGCTCACTGTCAAATGATTCCCTACGGGGAAGAAGAGGGGAAGTTTCTCCTGCTTCTTGGTCATGCGAAGCTTGTGGCGCCTCATCTGCATGTCCTGGATCAGCGGGGATTTCGTAGAGACAAAACTCTACGGCTTGTCTCTCGGACAGGCGGGTGAGAAAGCGCCATGCAGTGATTTCACATGCATATGAACGAGTTTCGCTGATACTCAAATGCTCGTTGGCAGCAGCATAGAGCCATTTAAGTGCCCTTTATTTGGACAAACGGAAAATGATTAGCACATGTGTCAACCGGTAATAGACACTGACTAGACAGATCCACTTACAGCAATGCATTCACAATCGCCGGATGTGTGCAATTCTCACTCAGATGATCGACGAGCACTCTGATACAGTTACCTGCTTCCGTGGTTCTCAGCTGCTCAAACGTACTGGGCAGCTCAATAACGTCTGTCAAATAGCTACATGTGACCATATATTCGTCAGCATATGATGCGATGCTACGTGATGAGGTACGGTACGGGACGATGTAGATTCAATGTCTGACGGTATACCAACAGGGAAAGCTTCTTGACAACATCGCGGAATGAGTCGGTATCTTCAATATCGGGCATATCAAAGTCATATCTGGCCGACACGGGGCTCATGTCCCTCGCCTGGCCAGCCTGTGGCTTCATCCGCAAGCGAATCGGCATCTTGGCCGGGCGTGGGTTCACGTAGCACGCGACGGTGGCGAATGGATGCAGTCAACGGTTGCAGCGCGTTGTAGCATGTAGTAGCATGTAGAGGCACAGGCGACTGTTACCCCAAGCGGCATTCTTCGTGTTATGACGCGGTACATTAAAGAGAAAATCAGTGCACGAGAAGGTCGATGGTTTGAAGGGTGAGAGAAGGGTAGGATGTCACATCACGAGTAGTGAGTCGTCTGTGTTTCACAAAGGCACGAAGATATTAAAGCAATAGGAGTACGGAGTACGGAGTAGTTACTTGGTAGATGTATGGAGTACGGAGGGTTAGCTAGTTATGTACTTCGTATTGGCTTGATGGAGCGAGTAGGGTCTAAGAGCGTGGGGCGTCCATGGCGCTGTACAACATGTAGTATAGTGTTGTC
The DNA here is from genome assembly GCA_032433595.1 of Conoideocrella luteorostrata. NCBI lineage: Eukaryota > Fungi > Ascomycota > Sordariomycetes > Hypocreales > Clavicipitaceae > Conoideocrella > Conoideocrella luteorostrata. Next base: position 76,478 of record JASWJB010000051.1, read on the forward strand.
GGGGGGGCAAGTAGGGCAACGCTCAAGCCACCGAGTGGTCCTCTCTGCCCAGTACTAGCATACTGTACTCTACACAGCGTCCACCTATGACGCTGTGTAGAGTACAGTATGTGCATCGAGGAAGCACTCACCTTGTTTTCTTCGCCTCTCTGGTGCGCACTGTGTAGCTTTTCCACCGTTGCAGCATCATGATTTGCCTGACTTATCGAATTTCTCCTGTTGATTAATGCTGGCCACAGGCCAAATCTGCCGGCGTTTTTGTGTGACAAGATGCAGGTAGGATCGAGTTTTGACAGTTCAATTGGCGTGGCCTGTCTATGATGCCAGCATTTTGGAAATGGTACCATCCGCCTGACCTCGTGGACTAAGCTGGTCTCCGTAGTCTGCATGAGTAAAAGAGACGTTACCGAGCTGCAATGCCATTTGTGTACCAAATTGATCACGTCGAGGGCGGAAGCTCTGGTCTGTGAAGATGAAATTTGAACATATGGCTGGCGGATAAAAGAGTCATACGTGAGCGCCTTTAAACTGATGCAATGCCTGAGAATGTTCTCGTTTACATTTGGACGGGGATGTGCGGCTAGGGGGGTAGCTTTACGCGGCAAACGTACGGAGTAGTCACGTCTTGTGTCCTCGTAGGGAAGCCTCTAGTTAACTAGTCGCCGGATGGAGAATGTACAGTAGTTATGTGGCAATAAGTTTTTGCATAGCTACTGGTGCCAGGTCCTGAGTTAAATCGATGACGGTGGCGTTGACGGTACCCGAAGGCATGCAAAAACTTATCAACTCCAACTCTATACATATATGTACATCTCCGTACACACATCTATATACGCTCTTAATTCCTAACAAGGCAGTGTCCTGTGATAACCATACCTGTCCACCATTAACCTATCTCTTCGCCTCCTACTAATAATTGTGTTACATGTGGTACCTGCCGCTTTAGCTATTTAAATCGCACGCCATTAGTTCATTTGGCTCTAGCAAGAACTTACTATCGTGTCCTACCAATTATTGCAACCTCGTCCCCTCCCGCATTGCCTATATGCGAGCGCCCCGAAATGTTTCAGCTGATTGGGTTGGACTAGTTTCAGTTTCCATCCAAGATTGCGGCAAATCGAGAGCCGACGGGGTGCTAGTTGGAAGGCTTCTGTCCAGCTGGTCAGGTACCAAAAATTGAGGAGAACCTACGTTTTCGCTCATAATAAGGAATCCGCCACTCTGGTGGGCGACGTGTGAGTTCAAGAATGGGCAAAGAGCAGGATAAAATTCTGTTGCTGTCGATGGTAAGGCGGTCCCCTCGGTGTAATTATCATCGCTCCCGCTTCTGCGATGAAATACAGCCTCGGGCTCAGCCTCAGACCATTTGGGGGTTATATCTGCCGCCTGCTCCACAGTACGCGAAGTTTCCTTCTCGAAATGATCTAGTAAGGCTCCCATGACTTCTTTAAGAGTGTCTTTGGCCGTATTTTCGACATTGCCTGTTTGGGCGACGACCGAGATGATCTCCAGCTGTCGGTCATCCCAGAAGGCTCGCAGCAGTGGCACCGCTTCCTCAAGGTAGCTACCGACATACACAGATTTAGGTCTTTGCTCACCTGGGAAGATGATGTCCCATATGTCGAACCACTGCTCATGAATTCCCTTGCTCCTGCTGGCATACTGTGTGAGCCTTTTCTTCTGATCCTCCGAGATGCCGGCGTGCTGCGGATCGGTCTGAACCTCGCAACTCGCAAGACGAGTGTGCGCATCTCGGGAACGAGCATCAAAAAAAACTGTAAAGCAACGGGAGCAGTAAAAGTCAGGCTTACTATGCTTACGGTAGATGTGCTGTTTGACGTCCTTTATTCGTCGAAGGTGGTAGCCAAGACACGGATTATACACGTGGAGATTCTTCTTGTAGAAGGGACAAGCGAGGATGTATGCCTGCGTATCCTCGCCGTCCTGAGTTTGCGGCTGCGCGACTGGAAAGCCGGCTTCATCCGTCTCTTTTATGGGACCCGGAAATGCTGCTTGGTGGTGCCGTTTTGCCGGCCTGATCTCCCCTTCTCCTTTCCTTATTCTTTGAGTCGTCCTTCTTTTTCGACCGCCAGCGCCCGGCTGTATGTTTGAATTGATGAATGAGTTTGGCAGCTCTTTGAGACCAACATCCTGCGCTCCCAATGTCGCTGTGCCCGGTCTGGGGCTGCATTCTGGACTGGTTTTGTGATGTTTTACCGACTGGCTAGCCCCTGGCACAGGTCCAGCCCAGTCTTCTCCGAGTTCTTGGGCCATTTCAGGCTTATTTGTTAGTGGTTGATTGCTAGCTTCCTGCAACAAATATGCTTCCATGCTGAAGTCTTCGAAGTTCTCAGCTGGCTGATCTGTCCAACATCCCATAAGCCTGAAGAGGGTATCTTGCTGTTGTGGATATGAGCTCTCCCAGTTTGCTTGCTCTTCTAACTCAGGTCAGTGCATGAGCGCTCGGGGTCAAGAGATGACATACCTGACGCAACGTGAATATTATTAGACCCCTGCAGCGGTGTACCAAATAAGGCATCTTTCCGTGTGTTGAAACTGTGACTATGCTGAGTGCACGGCTCCATATCGTGGTGAAAATAAGAATCAGATACTTACTCCGTCCCAAACATTGACGACCTAACAGACAAGACTCCCTGACACCCTCCGCTTTCTACGGATGCGCTTTCGTTTGTTGCAACTGGAGATGCCTCCGAGGACACTGTTTCACTACCTTCCGCTCCATTTGAGTCTGAAAAATAGTTATCGTGGTTTGAGGTATCATTTACCGGGTGACCACAAGACATGAAGTTGGGGGGACCTGCCAGTAACTTCTCATCAGCCAATCTTGTGCTGCGATGTGCTAGCTATGATGGGAGTGGTACCTTCCGGATGTCTACCCAGGACCAAAGCCGAAGTCATGCTTCCAGGCAATACTGACAGTCAGATTTGTGAATCAAAGCCTCATGAGATGGAAAAGTAGCAAGACAGGACTTTTAAATGCATAGTCTTACTTACTGGCCATGGCCTTATACCCCTCTACCCTTCTTTCATCCTTCGGCCAACCTCGACTTTAGCAAATCCATCTTAACTCAGCGGCGAAACCAAGTCAATCGTCAGCTCGTACACGCAATTTGTGGGAAATCCCAACATCGAGATGTCGTAGGTCAATGCGTCTCGGGTACCGTCAGCCCGTGTCTAGCCGGGCTAGTTCTCTAAGTTATTTGGTAGCGTCAATGCCGCGTGGGGCTTCTGCGCAACTGCGTACAAGTGGCGGCACAGGTACGGAGATGTCTTGGACCTGCAAGGATCGCAACCAATCACAGCCAATCACAGCCAATTGTATCAAAGGTCTCTCTACGCAGCTGCGCACAGCTGAATATGGCAGTGCAGGGCCTAGCGGAGAGTTTGTAATTACATATAAATCGGGTGACGATGACGCTCCCTTCCTTCCGATGGGGACGACCATCCCCGGCATTTCAATGCCCACGTCACGGCCTATGTAAAATGCATTATCCACTCCATTTGCGTGGAGCTTCCCCTTTTGCCAGAGTTGGTGGCATCCAACAACACATGGTGTCGTCGAGCGACCGGATACTCCACTTCAGCCCGACGCAGAGCCTCCATCCCCCGCCAATTCGACCATCCAATAATAAGTCATTCAAGCCCAACACTGAAGGGCTCCTCGCAGCTCGCAACAGGGAAGTCAGGAGTCCGAGCATCCACGCAGAGGTCCTCCCCGATGGCAACAGTCCATTTAAAGACCTGTACAATATGGGCAACAAAATTGTTCCGGCTCTCAAGCGAGGATGACCAAATGGGTTGGAGATGTGACTAGCTTGTGGAGAAGGGTTCGAGTGTCTGGGCCAGTTACTCCGGAGGCTAGAATCAATCGTCTGGGGGTTGAGGGAGCGCTGGATACTAGTGGGGAGCTGTCACAGACGGCATTATCCGTGTTTAGTGTCCGACTCAACTGCCGTCTCCGGTGTGTACTCCGTACTCCGTAGTAACTACGGAGTACTGCCTCACCGTTTAGGCTACTGATTCTGAACCACTGTTTCAGTATCACTTGAATGTCGTAGATGAAAAGATAGGACGAACCGGCTACACTAGTCCTGTTACACCATCAACGTTGCCGGGATATGCCGTGCAACTGAGGATGGTGAACCCGACGTCAATTCCGACCGCTAACGGCGGCTTCAGGGGAAAACAACAGTCTTGGTGGGAGAGAGAGTCGCGGATCCAGATTGCAATCAGCAATTACATCTGTACGCCTCAAAGGACAGGGGCTTTTACTACATTCCCCGAAGGTTCCAATGTAATGGGGACCATGCAAATGACATAGTAAAGAGTAAATTGTATTGGTCTTCTCCTCCGTACTTCATTATTTTGATATATTGTACCCCGAACTCCACCTTTTCATTCCAGTTGTATGTCCTCCACTAGCGTGGGTCATAGTCCAAGCCTCTTTGGCAGTTCTTCCAGTTTATCGGGGGTTAATTTGGGCAGCAGTTGGTGAAGACGTTCCTGCCGGTAGCGAAGATGCGGGGTGTGACAACGCAAAACAGTCCCTTTTATTTCTCTTGACGTTCTCCTTCTCAAAACACCCGCTTCAACACAATGTGATGTCAATAATATCTAGGTGACTCCATCAGAAAACTATTCTTTGTTTCCCCCGACACTCACTTGCCGAAGCATTTGTCGACCTTGATGATTTCTCTGTTGGCTCTTGCTAGTCCTCGACCAACTGCGTTACAGGAGGATGTTTGGCGGCTCGTCCCAACGAGGCGGTCATTTATTGGCGCTTGGGAGCTTCGCAGCCACTCTGCAAGACGTTCAGTACGCCTGTCAGCCTGTTCAGGCGTCGTTTCGCTGCCATGCTTGTCAGTAACCATGGTGCTGAACACTTCGTGTAGGGGTGGCTCAGCCGCAGGCCGCCTTACCTTCGACCGCCACTAGACATTGTCTATCTGTAGCTTAAGCCTAGGAGTTTCTGTTCGCTACGATATAGTATCGAGGAAGCTTTTGACAGTCTTGAGGGATTGAAGAAAAATCTGGTTGGCGATGAAAGGAATGGATAGATATATATATACGATTTTGTCCTTTACCATTTTTTTTTTCTCTTTCTTTCTTTTTTTTTTTTGGGCTAACGGCACGAGATCTTAGCTCTGGGACATTACATGAGTCCCCAAAAACAAACTAAAGAAACGTGAGCGCAGTCGCGTAACTGCTGCGCAACACTATCCTCCGCAGACACTAGTGGTCATCTGGAAAAATATCCACCACCACGTATTGTACGCACGAGGGTGCGGTGACCCTTTTCCACTTCGCGGGCTGTTCGCTGAGCCTCGACAACGCATAAATGAAATCCTCAACGAATTCGCACCGCCGCACATGACGTACTTCGAGCACACGCCTTCCTGTTTCACTGGTTCTTCCTCTCCTGTTGGGGAAACTAGTAGACTAGCCTCTGGACAACTCGATTTCTCGCCTTGGTTCATCACTTTCAAATTATTGTAATCGTACATTGATGCTTCGTAGTCCGTCCATTTCCCTCCGGCCGGTTAGCCTTGGGGATAGACCACTGACAGGCTTGTTGGCCGTGGTGAGCCTAGCATGGCTGCGCAGTTGCGCATAGATTAGTGCCGTTGTTTTTGTTCATGCACACTGATGAGCCAGAGCCGGCTTACAAGAAGAAGGCCCTGAGCCTCCAAGAGCAGCTCAAAGAATTCACCTTGTCTTGTCTGTTTAACTCGCATTCAGAGAGAGATCTGGTTTGCGAGCTCTGCGCCATCTTCTGCTTCTCCTTGTCTTTATTTGCGGCTCTAGCCTCAGTATTGCAGTGGTATCAGAGAGACGGAATTGTTGGCTCGGTGACGGTATTGGCACAAAATGGACCATCCTCATCTCAAGGAAAAGGGCCGTAGTCTGGCCGTTGCAAAAGCCGCCAATAAGTTTCTCGGTTCTCTGGTAGGTCGATTTGCTCGTCTTCTCCTTTTGTCGTCACTCATGGATTCATCTCGATGCGTACGTAACAATACAGAATTAGATTCCGGCTATACCCTGCCGGAGAATACTAACCAACAATTCAACGCCAATTTGCATTATTCTTGATGTTTTTATGGCTGTTCCACCTCCTTGCCCCTTCTTTTCCTTGAGTTGCCCCTTCTTTTTCTTTGGTTGCCCCTATATTTTGTCTTTCATGTCCATCTTCTTCAGCTAACAGTAACCCAATCAAGAGCCTCGCCGGCCCTTATGCCACAGTGAAGCGGGCTACAGGCACTTTTCGTAGCAACTTTGGCAATCGGCGCCCCGTTGACGTCACTCCTCGCAGCCGCGGGTTCACGCATGCCTTTGAGAAGACACTTGAGGACGCCGACTGGGACAAGTTTCTAGCACCCGTCTTCATTACCTGCCAGCAGAATCACTCGCTGATACGGAACAAGGACACAAAGCTTCCGACGGATGAAGATATATTCAAGTCCGTTTTCCAAAGTTTGGACACTCGCCGCTGTCCGCAAGGTCAACATGAAGCACAGTCCGTCCCTGGGCCCGCTGGGTCCGGCCCGAGCCTCGTCTCGTACCCGGTGCAACCCTCTGGCGGAATGCTCCCCTCTTCTCTCGCGGGCACTAAGAAGAGGAGAAATGGGAAGGAAGATGAGCCGCCTATTAGAGAGAAAAGGCGATCTGGTAAAGACGACCCCGGTCTGTGGGCTTGCCCATTTTACTTGCACGACAAAAGGGAGCATCTGTCTTGTCTTCTACAGCACAAACTGTTACGTATCGTCGATGTCCGCTGTCATATCCAGCGAAAACACCTTCAAATGCCGCACTGTCCAACTTGCGGACTTGAGTTTCCCCGTGATCCGCAGGGCACCCAACAGAGAAGCCACATACTCGAGCAGTCTTGTCAACCTCCTGCCGGTGGCTTTTTCCATCCTGGAGCTACTCCAGACCAGTTGCAGGAAATTAGCCGTTTGGCGGGGCTTCGCAGGGCACGGACTGACGAAGATCGCTGGTATGAAATCTGGTACGCACTGTTTCCCCAATCAACCCCGCCGACGTTTCCTCGCGTGACCTTCCAGACCGCGCAGGCTGTGATGGACTACGGCGGGTGGTTCCTTGAGGAGGGAGGAGTTGATGTGCTCAGAGATGAGATCCTTGGGAGTGACTATACATATGAGGAATATTGCCGCTTTTATTCCTTCTCGGGCCAAATCTTACAGGGATTTGTCGGTTTCGTATTGCAGGGGGAGGGCCAGCGGCAGCATCAGGAGGAGAGGCAGCGGCAGCATCAGCATCAGCATCAGCATCAGCATCAGCATCAGCAGCAGCAGCAGCAGAATATTTCCCACGGCGGCAATTCGGGGCAACTAGCCCCAACATCAAGTCTTACGGGGTCAAGCGTAGCATCACCCACCAACCCTTACAGCTACTCACAAAACACAACTCCATGTACCTACACAACACCATCGAGTGGTCGTCCCAGCGCAAACAGCTTTGCCTTGGATCCGGACAGCGAGCCTACTCCTCAACCAGACCAATGGTCTCAATTCGACTGCCAATTGCCTCCTGAAGATGTAACCTCACCAGAACAAGCGCCGCCATGGGGCTCGGATCTTGATCCATATGGATGGGAATAATGGCATTTTGTCGACCTAAAGCAAACACACCCACCCACAATGCACGAAGACGGGCCGTCCGACACACAACCAACCACGTCAATTCAATTCGATCGCAGAATTGGGTAGGGTCCCGATTTGACTTGCTGTGGCCTTCTGATTGCAGTGAACAAACGGTTCTACTATCCCGCTCATGAATGTCTTACCTGGTGGCTCTTCGAGGTGTCAATTCAATCATGACAAGGATAGCAGGGCTCCGAACGAGGACACAATTTTTCTGTGTAGGGAAACTTGTTGTGCTACTTGGACACGCGGGCTAGAGCCGCTCTTATAGCTAATTTATTTCATCTGACCGAATTGGTCAAGTCTGAAATCCAGGTGAGAGCAATCCCGTTACTGCGGGGAGTCCTTTTCGCCCACACAGTGTGTCTTGTCTTTTTTTTGGCCTCCTACTCACACTCTTATTTTCCATTTTAGGTTTTATTGCCCAAAGGATTTATCTACTATGATAAAGATTAATCTAATAGTTATTAGATACTAGGTTTAGTGCTATTAGCTGCTCCATTTTTTATTTTTTTTTCAACACAGGTTCTTTTTATTCCTTACAGACTTAATTAGGTGCTTCGTTCGCCTAGTGGGGTGCTAGATTCTGCACGTGGGTTGTCGAATTAGGATATGTAACGAAAGGTCATAAAGGCATGGGTGAACACAGAATAAATCACAATAGTACGATTCTGAGATGGAAGATAGTTGTTGTTGAATCTATCTACTATTGTGTTGGAACCTCCCTTATCAGTGAAAACGGAGCTTTGCCTGAGATTTGCGATTAAGATTTGCGATTAAGCAAAGCGAGGGGCAAGAGCAGGGAGAAGGGTAGCTCCTCGCTCTGCATCCTTAATGAGCTGGTACAAGTAGTATCCAATTTTTTCTGCCTCTCTCTAATTGGTTCAATTTGTTAATTCGCTCGGCCATTGATCAATGAAATTCGTGATGTATCGTGATGTATCGTGATGTATCGCATCGCGAAGATGTGGTGTCAAGGAACCCTGAGGTACGGAAAAAGGGAGGTGAGATTTTGCTATGGAAGAAACCCGCTGCAGGTCGCCCCCGGGAGGGAAACAGAAAAAAAGTCACATAAGATAATAGTAAAATTAGTAAAATCATCAGCAGCAGCAGCAGCATAATCAACGTATCCGAAGCTCTCCCTGCGCCTATGGAGTCGATAAAGCAGGCTGGCATACAGTGTCTCGTATGAGGTGGTTCTGTCCCGTGAGTGACTGTTTTCAACTAGGCTATTTTGTTCGCAGCAGACTTATCTTAATGTAGGAAAAGCAGCGCAATTGGATCCTGGCTATACCCTGCCGGAGAACATTGACCAATAATTAGCTTTAATTAACTTGGCATAGACCTAATAAGCTTTTAATAGCATAACACTAGCAAACCCGTGACGCATGGACTAAAGTATGATCTAGAGGCACACTGTGTGGGCGGACAAGAGTCTGTAGGGTGACCGGATGGATTCACGTGAGAGTTTTTTGGGCTTGACTGAATTGGTCAGATCAATTGATATAGCTGTGAGAAGGGGGATTATCCCGCCTTTTGCAGCATGGGCCTCGAATCAAGACATTTCCCCGTGTTCAAGAATTGTGTCTTTGTCTGGAGCCTTGCTCCAACGCCCACGACCATTAAATTGCTTTATTGAAGTGCACAGTGGCTTGATAATCTTCGGGCTAGCTCTTGGAACATTTTCATCTTATCGCACATGAGGTCTCTACGAATTCACGAAGGTCTCTGCACGGAATCTTTTACAGAACTTATGTTGTGTTGCTGGTTGTGTGTCAAAAACTGGTATTGGTGAGTTGGGGGGAAGGGGGGGTCGTACATGCTACGTGCTGTACTACTTGTTAACTTATGTTTTTTTATTTGAATATGTCGAGCTCCCTGATTGGAAATACGCAAATGTTTGCATAACTTAATATGCACCAAATAAAGCAGTTTCCCTGGAAGTGCTCATTTATAGAACCCAGCTTCGAAAACATAATGGCGGAAATTACTATAGATAAGCTCTGAAGTAGAATAGTTGCCGTTTTACACTTTGCCCCCCCCCTCTCCATTGTACAGGGGAACCAAATGTGAGGAATTATGCGTCTAGGACTCACGAGCATTCTAGTCATTAGACGCATAATTCCTCAGATTTGGTTCCCTTGTACAATGGCTCATCGGACATTTCAACTCATCTTTAATATCTTTCAACCGCACACAATTTCTGCACCGGTCAGGCTGTGTATAGAGCTGCTCGTGTTGCACTGAGCGGCACAAGTCTCGCAAAATAGCTGAGACGCCCTCTACGCCGCCATTTGCTTGCCTAGTTGGACCGATCTCGGCTTCCCAGAATCTAGCAATAGTTTGCTCGATTAATTGCTCCAAAACAACCGCGTACAGTGCCGCCAACCCCCGCTCCTCATCTTGTACCTGGTCATATTCTCTTAGTCCTTTCATCTCCATGAAGGCGGTGATTATGTATTGCCCCCTTTCGGCCCAGAAGTTACGCAAAACACACACGACGATCTCGATATCCCCCAGCAAGACTGCCCGCGCGGGTCTCACTTCCGTTGGAAAGATAATCTTCCAGATGGCGAGCCACTTCATTTTTTCGGACAAGGCAGGACTGGACCGCCTCGCAAGCTGTTGCATCTGAACCTGTGTGATGCCTTCAATGTCCGGGAATGTTTGCAAAGTACAAGATCGTTCGGTGACGTGACGGTTGCATACCATTGCAGATTCAAATGTTTCTCGGCAGATAGGACAAAAGGGAGGAAGGCGATGTGCGATCCAGAGGTGTTTTTTGACGTCTTTGATGTTGCGCAGGTCGGCGTACCGCAGACAATTCTGATACGCTTGCGGATTACGTGCATAGTACGGGCAGGCAAATGCAGGAGAATTCGTTATCCGATGGCATCTGGTGCGTATATTTTGCTCGCCCAGCAGATTTGTGCATTGACCGAGTTCGATATCTTCGTCAGGCCCCAACCTGAGGCGATTGCATCTTGGGGGGGGAAGTTCCTGCCTGATGTGATTCCCCAAGTATGGTTGATCTTCAGTAACCAAGCAAGAAAGTGTTTGTAATGTGAACTTCAGGATCTCATCTTTGACTAGCGCAAATGGATGGTTCATTTCTAATACAAGATGGTCCGGCGGCGAATCGGTAAAAAGATACATATCATCGTCTTCTTCTATTAAATCTTCTTCAGCCCTCTTATCAGATCCTAATGCAGAACTTTGAAATATTGAAGACTGCAGCTCTTCCATGTGTTCAGAAGAATTACAGCTAAACTCAGGTGCACCACGAGCGAGCCAGCGGGAGAGCTCATCTCGGAGCTGGCTGCTTGGGGGGTTCTCTGCGTGGCTACTGTTGTCAGTCGAAGTCGGACTGTTTCGGAACTGATTACTGTTTATATCTTGGGAGCTCACTGCGAAAAAAGCGGCCTCCGTGCCCACTGTCTTGATAGCTCCTTCATTCATAGCCTTATTGAGGGCTGGTGATGTGGCAAGAGGAGACGGGTATGAAACAGGAGAGTTTATATTAGTGACGCGATCCGAAGTGCCCAAGGGTTCATGTTTGGATAATATACCCGGTTCCTCTAAAGACCATTGTTTTTGCTGAGCCCTAGCTCGTGCCATGTGCTCGGCAATAAGTTCGGAAATTCTCAGGCTCACATCATGTTTAACACGGATCTCCTTTGCCGACCCTTCAGGTAACGAGGTAAGAAGTGCTGTCCCTCGAGTTGCAATGTGGCCAAACCCGGCGGCTAGAATACCTCTGTATAATTGTTGATCAGATGACTTCCAGGCAAGCAAGCTCAAATCATCGTCCATGTCCTTCAATATTTCCTTTTGAAGCCTGACGAATGCTCTCCGGTCTTCGCCGTAAATAATGTGCATTTTGTCACCAAAAATTCTCAGCAACGAATATGCGACATCTTCAACCTGCGAAGCTGAGCGGCTTGCTGCCCATGACATTTTTCTGGTGACGGAAAAGTTGGAGAGGCATTCGGCATCATTCAGAACGGGTGTGTCTATTCGGGTAATGGTAGAGAGCGTCGCCAAAAGCGACCAATTCGTGCCGATTAGAGTCCATTTTGTGTCGTAAAACTGCACAATATGGGGTGCCATAAGTTCTTGAAGAGTCCAGGACCGTTGCATCCACCTGCATCGTCGAAGTTGGTCTTCGATGCCGCCAACTTCGTCCCGCTGGTATTGTAGATCACTAAGGTGGACGATACAAACCTCGCAATTTCGGTACCATTGAAAGGTGGAGTTGGCAGCTTTAGCGATTTCCACAGGCGAAGACCGATCGATGCATTCTGTGTCGATCCGGAGCCATTGCATTCCTAAATGCCTGGCGACGAAACAAGCCCCTAGCACCTTCGCGAACCCAAGCTTTTTGGCTGCTCCTTCAGAGCCCCCCAAGTCGTCCAGGAGCACCTCGTCGGCTCCACAACAGTGAGAAAGAGTTGCATACGGAGGAGTGAACGATGTTCCATCGAACTGGTAAGGAAGGCAGGTGGTTGTGTTGACAAGTCTCATGTTAAGCGCGGAGTGATTTTAGTAGCGTGGTGTCGTCTTGGCAGTCGACCGTCGACCTTTTCTCCTGGCTGATAAGCGTTTTCCGAATTTGTTAGTTGCCATTGAGGACGTTCGAAGTGACATTTTGTAGAGCTGTCTCGGGACATGCACATTATTTAAGAACAAAGCCAGAGATTAGTGAGGCGAGACGTCAGGCAATCCAAGACTTTGAAAAATGAAAGTGTCGCAAAAAGCACCGAAACGATGTGAACGAATGGCACAATTGTGCACTTATCCTTTCAGAGCGGGGCAGACGAGCTAAGGCGGCGTCTAATCACCTGGCGCAATTAACTTAATGGCGAATTATGTTTTCCAAGGCCTTCAGCGTGAATGGCGTGATTGAGCGCCTTAAGTCGGAGAGTTGGCTATGGAATTGTAAGATTTGGAGCCTCACGTAACACCGGACCGTCACACGCCCAACCGTCAACGTCCAACCGTCACCTCAATTGCGCCGCCCTGCCTCCTGGGCTGTTACCGCCCAGCACGCCAATTTGCTGCAGGGCCAGCTCTATGACGGCTTGCTTGGTCGGGCCAACCATTGAGCAGACTCGCCACGCATCCATTCTTGGCAGCCTAGCTAACAAACAACAGTGCTATTCACATCTAGGCCAACATGGAAAGGCGAATGCCTGGTTTCAGAGTGGTAAATGAAGGCGGCAAGGGAAGAAGGAAAGCTGGATTTGGCTGGATGTTGCACGGTATATAAGGGGTGATAACACGCACAAAAAGTTGCCTCTGGGCCATGCCATATTTTGTGCAAGACTGGATGTCTTCGTATTTATTTTTCAAGCACGCTATAACTCGCTGACCTCCGATGCGTTGACGAAACATGGGCTATGGAGACTAGTCGACTCTGGCGCATTGCTTCAGCAACCGCCGAGCGAATGGCACAGTTGTGCACTTTATCCTTTCCGAGCTGGGCAGCCGAGGCAAGGCGACACCTCATCACCTGGTGCAATAAACTTGACGGCGAATCATGCCTTCGAAGACCTTTCAGCGTGATAAGTCAGAGAATTATGAAATTGTAGCCTTGTTTCGGCTGCATCTGGACTTACTCGCTTGAAGTCACCTACAGTATGCCGGCATAAAGTTTCTGCATGCCCGCAGGTACCGTGCGAATAAGCCAAGTAGCTAAGGAAGCACGGAATCAATAATGAAATTCTTTAGATTCTAATCAACACGATGCCCTATTCAGAAGTAATTATAGAAGCCGAAAGGCTGGTGTATAAAGTAGTAGGCATTTATTGTGGTTGCTCTACGAGGTAGTGGCGGTGGTGTTAACGATTCCTGGGAAGGGTGCAAAAACTTAATGCCGCCCACTGTATGGAGTATGGAGTGGCGAATGAAAGCAGGAGCAGATTGTGTGGTGAACTCTTTTTGCCATTATCCAATCGAATCAAGCGAGCCTAATATATGACATGATTAGCTATTAGCACCGGTTCAACCGTGCTTGCGTCATGAAGAAAGGAGAAAAAATAATTACATGTATTCATCCAGTACGAACGCTCCTAAACCTCTTTTCATAAATAATGAGGAGCGACCATTTAACACGCAACTATGCCGCGTTCCAATCCAATGATACGCAGTTCTCATGTCTGAAATCCATCAATTATTATGAAGTCAATAGCTGTACTGAGTACTTGGATGGGGGACAAAGCGTTGGCTTCCCACGTGCCTCCCATTCTAACGTGGCGCTGTGGCTACGTGGCTAAAGTGCACAGCCACACATGTTGGACAATAGTGCGGCCTAGTTAACCAATTGCTGTTCTGCGCCATCGCCACACCAAAACGGGCTGGCGTATGCACATTCCGTGGCAAAACAAGAAGAAGAACGCCGATAAAAATTGAACTCACTGCACTGTTCTCTCTATACCTTCTGCACGCAAAAAAAGAAAAGAAATTCAGCGTCACATTTCACTTGTTAGCTGCCCGTTGGACCAATGATTTGGGTAGAGAGTAGCGATGGGTGGTGAAGCAGCATGCATAGCCACTAAATACAAGCAAGTAGAGCTATCGGAGTCCCAAGAAATTCGAATGGTGGACCGTCTTACTGTAGTATTACTGCTCCCTGTATGCTGGATGGTACTACTCCGTATGTAGATGAATAGATGCTAAGAAAAGAACAATGCGGCTTACGTACTTACACCGTGGGTAACGTGGGGTCTGCTGCGCTGATGATGACTGTAGTATAGGGCCGAGTATAATAAGTAGCAGTCGGTGGAGGTCAAACATTAAACGTCGGGCGTCAGTTGGACCCGCGGCTCCATTTGTTGGTGTTCTGGCTGCCTACAATGCTGTATAATGATAAAGATAGGTAGAAAGTATAGTGCAGTGATATGTGCTGCAATAGCAGCTCGATTAATGGGGGGCCACAAGGCAGACACGTCGCTCAAGGTGACTGCTGGTGCCGTGTGCAGGTTTTGTCCGGGGCGTTGACTTTGACAATGCAATTCAAACGTCGGCATGGCTATCTTGGAGGAGGGAGGCGGGGCCTCAGGCTAGTAAGATCTGGGGCAAGCATGTCTCTGATCTTGCACTAGACTTCATTACGGTACGGAATACGGAGTATTCGGTAACTAATAAGTTCTCTTCTTGTTGCTTGTCCTCTGCGTCTCTGTCTCTACTGGTATGTAGTTACTGGGGCGGCAAGGCGGGAAGGCGGCAATTAAATGCGTGTTTCACTTCGGAGGCTCTTAGCTTAGTTACTACTCCTAACTACTTAGTGTGCCTGGGCAGGTACCGGGGCAGTTGTGCGGTGGGTGGATGCCGAGGACTCCATTCCTGCTGCCCAGACAACAGCATGGAAATGAAACTCATCATGGGGAACCTGAAGGGAGTCTCAAAGGGTTTCATCATTGATCCCCATGGCGCCATATTTTCTTCTTTCTTCATTTCTGCTTTTCCTTTCCGTTCGCTTGCCCTGTTGTAGCCGCATCCGCCCATGCAGTCGCTAACGTCGCATGCTGAGGTATAACACGCATCGTTAACCAGAGCATGCGGAGGACTAGTATATAAATATACATACTTCTCCGTAGACCACATGCATGAATGACGAACCCACCGGGACCAAATTCGCACTCGGATCGGGATCCTGCCTGCCAAGGTGATTGACAAGTTGACTGCGGCCAACAGTGCAGGGATCCTGTATCCCAGCCTGCCAGCCTGGCAACGGCGCCACACACACTGGAAATCCCACTTGACAGCAACGCATTTATCTTGCTGACCCCTGTCGTGGCGTGGCGTGGCGACGTGATGCGACATAGATGCGAGAGAACTTGCCAGCTTGCAGTTGCCATAGGCACTAGGCTTTGTCGAGTCCGGTTAAAGTAGCACAATGACACAAGTGGCAAGAGCCCCAAACTGCCCCGGGCTGATGGTTAGTTACATTAGATTCTAATTGTAGTACCTACTATAGGCATGTACTAGTATTGTGCAGAGTATGCGTATCCGTTGTTGTACCAGTATGCCTCGCCTGCGAGTATCATCTTGGCTTCCCATCGCTGCTTCCGTACATGGTGCCTGTCGGACCCTTGCCTTCCAACATCCTGGTTCTCATCAACTCGTACTACGGTGCTGAGCACAATAACTCCTCAATTGGTACTTCCCCATCCCATCTTTTGCTTTTTTCCCTTCAAATCTCTTCTGCGACAGTGCCTTTCCTTCTGCTTGTATCTTACCAAGAACATCCTTCCGTTTTATTTTCCTCCGTCTCATCTCAGTCTCAGTTCACCCCATCCATGTCCTCACGTCAACAATGATTGATTCTTCAGATCAAAGTTACCCTTTTCTTCTTGGATAGCCCCCGCAACTGTGCGCAAAGATTTATCTTCACACCAGACCCATTCACACACACCGGATACGACTTTTTGTTTTGGGGGGGGGAGCAGAATAAGCATCATCAACGAGAATGATATCGAACCGCCTCGTTACCCAGTTGCCGCCACCAACGGCGGCTCTCTTAATATTTTCCTTATTATCAACACTGGTCGCCACGCACGTGCTGCCGCGAGAAACCAAAACCGTCGAAGCGCGCCGTCCATCATTGAACGTCGTCTCATGGCCGATATACGCCACACCACCTCCTATATCACCGAATGACCTTTTGCGCCGACAGTCTAATACAGTTTGTGGTTACATAGGAGGCAATCCCGATCTTCCAGCTACATGTCTTGCTGGGTCCCATTGCGCCGTTGATGCTGAGCATGGAGCTATAGGCTGTTGCCCCGATGACGGCCCTTGTAAGGGAGGCATCTTCACGGGCTGTGTCGATCGAAACAGTGGTCCTCAGAGCATGGCTGATCCTTACATATTTACTTGCCGTGGCCGCAATGTGTGCTACCGGAATATGTTTGAGGGAGGGTATTTCCAGTATGGGTGCGGCACTGCCTCGGACTTGGCCACTACTGTTGTCCAAAGCGCTTCAGGCAAGGGCCGCCTAGTTCTCACCTCCATATCCGTCGAGTTGACCGCAACACCTACGCCTCTGTCTCGGCCTATGACGCTTAGTTCAGAATCAACAGAAACTTCGGGCACCAGTGGTACCAGTAGCACCATTAGCACCAGTAGTACCAGTAGTACCAGTAGTACTAGTAGTACGGATTCAGGGTCGCCAGTGGCTAGTGACCACCCTCAGCCGTCTACAACCAACAGCGATGCTGCCCCGAGCATCAATGGGAGTGACTCGAAGAATACAGGTGCTATCATAGGGGGCACTGTGGGAGGAGCTGCTGTCATATTTGCTATTGCCGCGCTGGCTTTCTTCCTTTGGCGTCGAAAGTCGAGGAATGTGCGCCGTGGTCCTGAAGAATCACAAGAACCCAAACCCATGAGGTAAGTTTTGTCACCATGCTCTCTGTATAGAGGATATGCCCAGCACTAATGCTCCGGCTAGGTCTATGGCGCCTGGCAATCAGCAGTTTGAACCATTCACGTCACGCCAGGAAGTCTCTGAGGCTATGCACCCAGCTATGCGCCCGGCTAGGCCCCCGGCTAACGGCGTCCCTATGAACCGGAACTCAGACGGTATCAGCGTTGAAAGCCCTATATTAGGAAACGCATTTCATCAACCTCACCATCTTGATACTGTCGAGGAAGCAGGTTCAAGAGATGGGGAACAAAGTGGAGAGTCTGATCGTGTACCGTTAACCCGAGAATTAGATGAATTCTCTCACGGATTCAATACAGCACTGGAGGGCATTGAAACCGATAGCGATGCCGAAAACCACAACCCAGTAGCGTATCCAGGACCGCGCCGAGCTGGAGGTAGTGGTGTACTTTGGCAACAGAACCGGAGACGGAGTCGCAACATGGCGTGGATGTGATAGATATATACCCTGGTGGAGTGGGCTCCAAGTTGAATGCCTGCCTTTTATTTGCTAGCATCATTGCGGGATCGGAAACGGTAAAACATTATTGGCGTGGAGCAAAGGCGTTATCAAATGGGGATAGGGCATCACCCTGGAGGAAGCATTGATTTGGACTGTCGTTACCAGGGATTCACATTATAAGAGAATCGAATGACTGAACTGTGGCTGTCGTTGGGACATGACTCGAATTGAGGCATGATGAATTGGGTCGCACTCATGGCTCAAGTTGCGCCCGTGTCATGGCAGGCCCCGGTCACAACGATTGGGATAATTTTCGATGTATATTGTTTTGGCAGAATATCCACCTCGGTGATACAGCGATAAATAGAATATACTTTTTTTTCTCTTCAAAATTGTGTTTGATTTTGTTCATCACATTCTATTTCTATGTGATAAGTACAGTGTGATGCCAACGCTAGATCCTCGATGACATAGCTCTGGAAGCTTTTATTTTAGCAACCCAATAATTCATAGTTATGCAAAAGCCATCCCGAACAGAAACAAAATAAGCGCCGTAGTTTAATCGTTTACCATCAGCCTCGACATTGGCTTCTTAGAGGGACCAGAGCTTCAGGCTGGATTCATCAAGCACCTTGTAGCTTCTCGGCTGCTCAGATTTCGGCCTGGGCGCATCATCCTCATCAAGAGCCGAGTGCTCCCATCCTCCCGAACAGGTTGCAACGACTGACCCGCTACTGTGCAAGATGGTGGAGCAAACGGGAGAATCGTGAGGTTTCCAGCTCCATGCCGGTGCCGTTTCCGCCGCCGCCAAGCCAACCTTGTCCCAGATGGCAACGGAGCCGTCTTGAGCGCCTGCCCAAACCTCGAAACCTCCATCGCCATATATATCTCCTTGAAAAACGTCACAGTTGATCTTCTGCTGTGTGTTGGCTTGACGGCCGGTTAGCACACTCAGGAGGCGTCCTGACCCTCGAATATCGTAGAGTAGGAGACCATCGGAGTGGCGCTCATTGATGACGAGATATCTCCCACACGGACTCCAGATAACCTGTACGATACCTTGCCCTAAATTCCTATCTGATGAGCCTGGGAGATCGGATTGCGAGATCTTCCAGTTGGCCACGGCCCCATCTGAGCGATGGAGATCGTACAACCCCATCCAACGTGTCCAAGTGCCAGCGGCGACGAGACTGCCACCATTGGCATCAGGCGGCGAAACAGCGAGAGCGGAAACAGTCCCCTTCATTCCGATGCCGTGCCCCTTGGAGATGTGACGCTTCGACGGGATGGTGGGTACCGTCAAGACCGGCCCGTCAGAGCCATGTCTTGATACGTCGAAATAGTCCAGTCGGTTTGCAGAACCGCAAATAAAATGGGTACCGGGATGTTGCCATACCAATGATGCTGGCGTGATGTACTGCTCGGTTTCGTGCCTTATGAGCTTGTACTGAGCAATGGGCGCTTGGTTCTTATCTTCGGGAAATGCATGATGAAGATGCAGGGGGTGATCACGGCAGCCAACGAGGATTGTTTGTGACGCAGGCTCGGCGAGAGAGAAGAATGGCGCCGTTGTGATGACTTGCGTGGGTTCAGGTAGCTTCGTCACGGCCTGTGGTTCTAGCGGCCGCACACGGTCATCTCCTTGCAAGAGATCAGCTGGGAGGACGAAGGTTGATATAGCGTTATCAGAAGAGCCCGTCACTATGGTGGTGCCGTCGGCGGTCCATTGTGCTGAAGAGTAGAACCTTGTTGGTGGCACTGCTTCTCGGCTTGGCTGAGAGGCGGCATGGTGCGCAAGCAACTTCATCTTTGGGGGATGCATCGCCTCCTCGCTTGCTTCGGGCTGCACATCTGGTGCCGCGTAGTCTGATTTATGATCCATCATCGGGCACGTGCATCCTGCGGTGCAACAAGACATGCTAGATGCGAATCGGACATATGCTGAGAGATGTGGTTTTTTCGTCCAGTCAGTGCTGCCGGGCAGGCCCTTGGTGACACGACTGGTCAATGTAGGTGCATATTGAATGGGTGCCTCCTGGCGAATGGGTGCAAAATGGCAAGCACTGGTCCGCAGCCGAAGTGTTACTTGTTTGGAAGTCGACGAGCGCCAAACGTTCGACGAGATTTCATCGATAGATATCGTGGAGCAAGGGTGGTGTTGCTCGGATCCACAGAACAGGGAGAAGACTGAGCGCAGTGCGGTGTCTGCTGGACAGCCGCCAGTTAGTTCTATGTACCTGCGCGGGCTGGGGGCCAGATCTCTGTTCAATTATACGGAGCGGTTAGTCGGGGCCGTCATTCATGCATTGAACGGAATTGGGCAGCAGCCAGTTACTTGAGTTATACTTCGGCAGAAGGGAAGACGGCTATCAACTAACTAATTTTGAGTATGACTTTAGCTAGTTGGTTAACTATGTACTCCGTAGTTACCTCGTCACCTGGACGGGCAATTGGGTCGCAGTGGTTCAGGTGGATCAGTTCACAGATCTCCTGCACCATCCTGTCAAGCATCTTTCTTCCCTGCCTGGCGTGCCAGAACCCTCGCAGCCGCTGCTGCACGGCGGCTGCACGTCTGCGGGGTGCGCAGTACGTGCTGTACAGCGTGCTGCATTGTAGATTGTCAGGACTCAACAGAGCCACAGAGGGACGCGGACGCCATCAGGGGGGTGGGTCTAGGCCATGCCTCCTGCGTCACTGCAGCACAGGACACCACAAGACATCACAGGCGACAAGGTTCTGCTCCCATCTTTGGCTCCGTTCACAGCTGACAAGCCAAGCCAAAAAAGAGCTCCAAACCGGGTCCACTGGTCACGACCGCTTCACCTGGTCACCACCTCATTGCTATAGCACCGGTCAACCTCAACCCTCATTCTTCACACCTCGCTCCTCTGCGCCTCCTCAACTGCTCGACATCATCTCTCCCGGCCTCTTGCCCAGCTCCTCCGCCCGACTCGCGCTGCCGAAAAGCATATCCCGCCTCATATTACCTTGCGGAGCGCCATCGCTCCTGTGTCGTCATCGCGCAGCTCCACATCCCTAGGCTTGATTCTTCCCAGGGATCCCATACTCTTCTACTCCGTACTGCCGATCGCACTGGGCGAGTATGTTGTCGCGTTCCGATTAGCTGCGCCGTTGTCCTTCCCGCTCGATAAGCCTGTTGTTGCTTTACCTCTCTGAACGTAGCGCACTGCCATTGACACTTGCAATTTTCTTTTTTCCTGGCCCGGGTCTCTGACACTTCGGCATATGTGACCTGTCCCAACTTTCGCGACCCGGTCGGCTTAGCAGAAACCACTCATCGTTTTCTTCAGAAATTGGGCATCCGTTGCATGGACAGGCTCTACGCCACCTGTCAAACCTAGAAATCAGTCTCACTCTCAACCTGACACAACGCCCTACAGCAGACGAAATGGACATTGCACAGTCCCTTCGTCATGCGGAATGCGACCCGTTGAGAACACCTCGGTATCTGGAATTGGTGGTTTCTATGTGAGCGACTGTCCTGTATACGGTTGGAGCCAAAACGCTGGGCCTTGCTAACATACGGTCTGATATAGTCTAATCTTGGTCGGCCTCCTGATTTCGTATCTGCCGCAGCATTATCGAATCATCTCGCGAGGAACCGCGGAAGGCATCTCGCCATATTTCGTGCTTCTTGGCACCACGTCCGCCACTTCTGGCTTCGGCAACATTTTGACGGCTGCCAAGTCTCGAGAGGCTATCGGGTGCTGCAAAGAGTTGGAAACGTTCCAATGCGCTGCTGGATTGTTAGGCGTTGCACAGCTTGGCATGCAATGGGTGTGCTTTGCCTTAATGTACGTTGTCTCTTCCCGTCCTAGCAGCAACATGATATTAACTATTTCGTTAGTCTCGTGCTCTTCCTTATTTTCTTCCGGTACAGGGATGCAAATATCCCATCTGAAGAACTTGGCGGAGAATCACCAAAGTGGCAGACCGCCGTTGGTGTCGGTCTGGCCTGTGTCATACACGGATTAGTCGTTGTCATTCTCACCGGCGTCTTTACCATTGCCTTGCCAAGGCATCTCACCACTTGGGCTAATTTTTTGGGCGTGATGGCGGCGGCTCTAGCAGCGGTGCAGTACTTCCCACAGATTTGGACGACATACCGCTTAAAGCACGTTGGAAGTCTGAGCATCCCAATGATGTGTATCCAGACTCCCGGAGGGTTCCTGTTTGCTGCCAGCTTATATGCCAGGCTCGGTCCAGAAGGATGGAGTACATGGGCCATTTATCTCTTAACCGCTCTGATGCAGGGCTGCGTATTGTTTCTAGGCGTATACTACGAGCTTGCAGCACGGCGAGAGAGTCAACAATCGTCAAACCACGGTGTCGACGGGCCACGTTCGTCGTTGAGTAGCTCAGCTACGCCGCGACGTCCGTCTGCGCCTAGGACCTACTCGGAGGGCTGGGAAAGAGGTCTGCCAGGCCCATTCACTGGTCATCCAGAACTGTACGCCGAGACTGAGGACGACTTGGACGACATCAGGGAACGAGAGGAAAGAGCAATTGCCCGAGAGAACCAGCCGTTGCTCCGCCCAGGCGGCATTGGTAATCCGCGGAAGAATTATCGGACCAGTAAGGGACGGTAATAGAATACGTTGCACTGTCTTCTGGGAGTAGTTCCCCGTTTCGACCTCCCCTGGCTGGTGTTTCCTTCTTTCTGTATGTCATTGGTGACTTTTTTTTTTTCTCACGCTGGTGCAAGCATATATATACCCTGTTGATCAGGGGTTGGCAGAGTCTTCCCCAGCAGCCTTTTTGGATAAGAGAAATGAGATTTTGTTCTTTTCTTGCGATGCAATTTGCCGGAGTATTACGATGATTCTCATTTAGCATGAAATCCGGCCTCCGGCCTCATTGGATACTTAAGTCGAGAGCGTCTTTTTGCTTTTCTTACTATCAGATTAAAGCTATAGAAATATGAACCATCTGGAACCCGGGTATTTCTGATCTTTCAAGCTTAGTTATTGATGAATGCTGCAAAACAGGCTCTTATAAGTGGACGATCTTACATTAAATGAGCCATTATTTCCCTTAAAGAAGGATACCGTATTACCGTTCGGAGTACTCCGTATCGTTTTAGGGATTACTGCCCAATGATATGATCGAAGGGCCGGTGACTCTTCAAGCCCCCCCCAGTACTCGGTCCTCCGTAGTCCCGAATTGGATTCAATTCCGGGGTAAGCGCGCCCCTGCCCAGTTCCCGCACTTCCCTTATCTATTTCGGCCTATCGTATGGCGTAAAGCACCTCGTGGGTCCGTCCCACTGTCGAGTCACAACCGCGCATTTGATGTGAACTGATGAATGTCGCCGTCCGTGGCGTGGCACATGGCTGCATGGTTATCCGTCCGCGATGCCCGTTGCCCCTCTACTTTGGACACGCCAGTCACGACGTGCGATAGCCAGCAGCGATTATAGCAAGACCATCGTCCACCAAACAACAGAAACCATCGCCGGTCGATGTGAAAATCGTCAATTTGATCCAATTTAGTTTCCTGTATTTACCCTTTGTTTCGGCTATTTAAATCGACGAGACCGTTGACTGCCTACGACCATGGCTATCTACAGCGCAGTTCCTCCCCCCGAAGAACTCTCCAACATCCCCCAGCATCTGCTCTCGCCATCAACGCCTGTGTCCAACGGAGCCATCGACATTGATGCATGGACTGTTTCTGCACTACAATCCTTGAGCGTGTCACCTATTGCTCGTGGAACCGGCACCCCGCTAGCCATTCCGATTGACGATGCCACCCCGTCAAAGAAGGAGACCCGGGCTATCGCATTCAACATATCTACGGATGAGCATGCTGTGCCTCGCCGCCCGCCCTCTAGACGAGACAGCATGAAGCACCGTGAGGCATTGCTCAGGGGCAATGAAGGTAGCCGTCAGCGTCGCCGATGGGAAAATGGTATCGTCCTTGTCTCGTCCTCACCCGTCCGTTGGCTATTTATTGACTTACAAATTCGGTGCTAGACCGTCTCGTGGGTGTTCCCAACGTTCAGCCGCCTCTCCCGACAGACTGGGAAGTTCATCCCACACATCAAGTCCACCGAGTCCCCTACCAGCTGGCCCAATTTTGGGACCGCGGTATCCGCAAGCGTATCGAAGAGAAGACCTCTAAGCTTCAAGCTGTGCGGAAGAAGCAGCAGCTCAAGACTGGGAGTGCCACTGGTCTGGGAGTGGGAGAAGTGCCTCGCGATTTGAGAGAGACGGCCAAGCGGACACCCGCTGTTCGGGATTGGGTACGTGTACTGGAGCAACCAGTTCGGCAGTTCCTCCATGCGGAGCAAGATCGAGCTCGACAGCCGCCGCAATGCCCACGCCCACAAGATGAGGACGAAATCGCTGGGGAATCGGATATGGATTCTGATGACGAGGAGATTGTCTTTGTGGGCCGAGATGGTGCTATGCAGGAGCTGCGAGAAAAGAAACAAGCTCGATATCGCATGGCTAGGAGAGAGGTCTCACACGAGACGGTTGACTCGGGGCTTGTGTTCGACTCATTCGGTGAAGGCGAGAGTGCTGCGTTCAAGTAAGGCTTCCTTGATTTTCATACTTGGGAACCTGTATCTGTGACAGGAAATTCATGCTGACGAATGTGCTCCAGGCGCTGGCTTACTCACTCCATTTCTGACTATTATGGCCTCGCATCAAGGTCTGTTACAATTGCCAATACGTCATGCCGCGTTGTGTATGTTGGCCTGAAACAGGCGCATCAACTTACGGGCTCGACTTTCAGTCATCTCCCACGGCCATTATGGGAGCTGTGCTGACTCTATTTATGTGTTCTTTTCTCTTGGATATTTTATTCGCTTTTTTCCCTGTTTAGAAATGGATAGGATTTGACTTGATAGAGCTATAAATATACATCGGATTGCGCAGTTTTGCTGGAAACTTGTCTAGTGCGGGTTTCGGCCGAGTTGCTAGAGCGGTATGGTTGAGACGTGCCCTTGTATTTACAGCATCTACATTCATTAGGTGATGGCGTCTGTTCAGCTTGGGTTTGAATTCGAATACACAGACGTTTTTGTCGACGTGCCTGTCACGTACCAGTCACGTACCAGCGTCACTACGCGTCCGCTGCTCGTCTTTCGCAGAGCTAGCCGCATGACAAGCCCACCTGCCAAGTGGCGTTATAAAAGGCAAGCGGTGTTAGATAATAGCGAGGGCTGATCTAGGAGCAAAAGTGCCGAAATAATCATTCTTTTGTGCATCTACTTGGTTGTTGAAAGAGCCAGAGCCTTTAAAACGCTCATCGGCACTGCCATCCCGAGCAGGACAATAGATTTGATACGCAATTATGCGACCCCGAAATGACCGTCCAATAAAGACCGAATACATGTACCTTTAACCTTTTAGGATCAGGGGAGATGAAAGTGCTATCTCCGAAAATACAAACCATCATTTTAGTGCGACAACGGCCGGGGATGCGAACATGTCCCCCCTCCTTACATCTCGCTCTACATGCATAAAGGGATGTATGCTCTATTTCACAAAACCTTTGCATAGCCTTCCGACGATACCCGGCCGCCCATGTCTTATTATTTATTGACAATCCCCGATCCGCAAGCCTAGCTAAGCATGCATATACATGTCTCACATCCCGCTGCAACAATCAGGTCACCGCAATGATCGTGATAGGTGGAACCTCGGCTTGGCTTATCCACCGTGCTAAATCGGTGATTCATGCAGTAGAACAGGACGGACCGTCATACTTGCTCAGCTGAAAGTTTCTGAGATGCCTGCCGTGCCAGCCCGACTCTCGTGGCATATTACGCATACGTACGGTACGGAGTACCGAGCAGAACTGAGTCCCAGAAAACGGGACGTGGCATGGGAGACTTGGCTAGGGTGCGTGGCAATATAGAAATCTCACACGTTCGTAGGAGGATGATTCTCTGCATAGATGGCAGGGCAAATAATAAGGTGGTGGCAGGATCGGAGACGAAAGTCCAGTTGTACGGGGGCCGCTCCCAGATAGAGACATGCATATCAACTAAGTCACAGACAATAATACTCCGTGTGCTACGGAAATCAGCTGCGGGGACAAATTTGCGGCATTATAGACCGCTTTTTTAGATAATTGCTTTGTTGTGGCATTTCATATAAACCAACTCAGGGACGGGTGTGCTAGTATCTTTATATGACGAGCGCAGACATCGAAGCATATTTGGCCATCCCCTCGCGTAGAACCGAATTCGAATTGTGCACTCAGTAGCACATTCTCGCAATGCCTTCTCCCAAGCTTCTTCTCGCCGTTCTTTCATGCGCCGCCCAGGTTCTAGCTTTGGAAAAAGTCTGTTGAAATCTCCAAAGAAATCCAGTTCCTCCAGTTCCTGGAGTATTGTCACATGAAATGAGTGCTAACTGTTATCGGCACCACAGGCGGTCGTGTACTCTGAGGAGCCATGTAAAGGCCAACAACAGATGGTCGAGCCCAACAGCAGGTGTACCTTGCTAAGCAAAGCCTTGTACGTTTTTTACTTGTATCTTGAAAGGACTCGCAAACATGACAGGTGACTGACTGGGGGGGGGCGTTATAGGAAGAAAAGAGCCAGCGGCGCCAAGGTTCCACAGGACGTGGTCTGCGACTTCTATAGGTAAGCTGCTGCCGCTGCTGCCGATGTGTATCCTCTGAGGATAATGCGTATGAAGGGTATACTGACGGCTCTGTGCAGCGACGACCAGTGCTCAGCGCCACTGTGGATTGGAATGGAAGACCCTGGCGAGTGCAGTTTCTCTGAACTGGAGATCAAGAACAAGGCGGTTAGTGTTCTTTGCTATGATGATAGTAGATCGGAGGTTTGATGAGGCGGATTAGATTCGGTTGTAGCTTTTGTCTAAGGATGATGTGACTGTTATTTGCCTACCATATACAGCTATATATCTAGTTGGGTCGTTGCGAAGTTGTCGTCCCAAAGACCCGCAGCCATTGAAACTGGCCCTTCCGATCTCGATATTGATCCATATCTTGACAATCGCTGAGCAGCGCTCATGGCTAAGAACTTGCGAAGTCCTGATGGGCCAAATTCGTGAAACAAACTGTGGGATAGAGTCTGCGCCGCTCTCACGCTCATTCCACTCTGTCGCAGGAACAACTCCCATGTAGTGTTTCCGGCCATGGCCCCCTCGTGTAAAGTGACTATTCGCGACGTATGTTGCACCATCATAGACAATATCCACCGTGAGAGTGTCTTTTCCGCGCCAGGGATAAAATAGACTGTAACTTGGGCTTTCATAGAGGACGCGAAGCATACAAAGTCTATATAAGCAGCCAAGTCCGACGAGGATAGCTCGCTCATGGTCTCTCCAGCGCCAGCCGCCTCAGACACAAAGACAATCAGGGTCCGGTATTTTTGACATAGATGAAAGACTCTTTGGCGTACAGTCGGTAAAATATTCGAGCCTGGTAAAGCTTTTTGCTTTATTTGGAGAAGCGTTGTCACGATAATACCTTTATCGACATCCAAGGATATGTCGACTTCGATACTCTGCGCTTGAGAAAATGACATCGTTGGCTTACTTACAGCATGCTGGGCATCTGTAGTCGTCAAGCGGTGGGAGTAATCTCTATCTATTAAATGATCAGGAGGCCAGAGTTCCTCCAAATGCCGCGTTAATGAGTCACCCAGCTGCAGAGAGACTAGGCAACAACCTGTGTGGCTTGGTAGTGATACGTCAGGCATAATTGCGGGTTTCAATTCTTTATTCAAAGCCTCCGCACTTGGGACTGGTTGTAGATGATGTTGAAACTGGGCCTTCTCGGCGCAAGATATCGCTGGAGGTTTTGTTATATTCGATGCACCAGAGAGAGCGTTGGTTTTGAACAGGCGTCCTGATACACCTCGCATCTCCATAAATCCAGACAGCAAACTGTTTGTTCCGTGATGATCAATGCATACGGTTCGCTTGTTTGGATTTGATTCCTTCCGTTTCTCTGTGCGCACAACAAGCATTTCCTTCCCTTTGGATAATGTGTTTTCTGTAGCCAGCGTGTCTGTTGTAGCTTGACCATTTGGTGCATCTTCGTCCCCCGCCAGTGTATCCTCATCCTTGTCAGGCATCTTCCGGCCAATGTTTGTTGTCACACCGCGTCTGCAGTTTGGAGAGGGTGGGAAATATTTGGAAATCGACGGAGATAGACTTAAGCTCTTAATGGGCAATCGTATATCTGGTTCTTTATCTATCGGAACATATTGCACAGTTGGGTCGACACGATCGTCAACAGTCTGCGAAATAGACTGCTCCATATACTTTTCACGATGGCAGGTAGATGAAAATCCAGATAATGTACACATCTCATCACTATTATCCAGGATTTGTGATGGCATGGCATTAGCTTGTTGCCCGTCTCGTTTGTTGAGGGGTATTAAAATAGAACTTGCCACAGATTCCTGAGGACTTCGTTGGCCAAATAAAGGTATTAAGTAAGTTTCACACTCATCAACAAATTCTACAGATGCAGGGGACTCCGGATTCTGGACCTTTGGACTGGTAGGCTCTGGTGTCGCATCTATGCCGGATATGAATTGTTCGGATTCTGGATATTCGCTGCCATCCCGTTTCGGTGGCGTTTCGCAAGCCGAGAGTTCGAAGAGATCCTCATGTAACTAAACATACAATATAAGTACGTAAATGTCGTAAAGCCGTTGTGGGCAACCTACGTATCTGCGAGGCAGCGTCGGAAGAGGTTGGATGCACTCCTCATTTGCCTCAGCATTCCTCAGTACTTCCGCCACATATGCGTCTGCGGCATCGTATGGCTTCTCTTCATTCTCTAGCTCGTGCCATAAGAAAAGACCCAACTTGGCGGCCCTTGGGGGAAACACAAGCCCCTCATCCCGATGGACATCGACTTTCAGAAGTGGCAACCAAGTTTTCACCAGGTCAGGGTCTCGCTAGGACTGGACCTGTTGTGTGTATTCCTCAAGGTCAAGGTCAGCAGTAAAATGCACGTCCAGCAGTTCCGTGGGCAGAGCGAGACTTTGGTATGCATGATTCCATCTCGGTAACATGCGAGGGTTGGCGTCTAACTCGTCACAACACCGTACCAGTTTCTGCAACGACAGTGTGTATTCATCCTTGGGTGCCTCGAGATCGATGTGGGGGATTGGCAAGAATGCAGGCTCCTCTGGTAAACAATCCGGCTGAGCTTCGAACGCAGTGGACTTTAAAGACATCAAATGATTTCGTATATCAAAAGGGGTTGCTCGATGGTCCACGAACAAATCCTCTATCCGAGCATATTCGCCCGGAGTGTCTTCAGCCTGCTCATCCATTTCGTCATCATCACGCCGAGAGAGCTTAGGCCGAGCGAGCAAAGGGACGATGGCGTGGCAGGAGAGCGGTGGCATGGCCCAGTCGAGTTTTATAACTGTACGGGGTGCGGCATCTGTTGGCACTGTAACTACCAGATGTGTCCTAAACTTCGGAGGAGTTTGAGCATTGTTGCGTGGACTGACGTAGAATATAACCGGTGAACTTTGCCGCCGAGCAATACATTATCTCGTGTAGGCTGTAAATACAATACTGAGATTTAGAATATTCTTCTTTTAGTGTAACGACGAATCAGCTGAGTTCACCAAGACATTTATTCCGTTCGCGCACGACGCCTTGGCATTGACTGTGAACACCACCAGCTATTGCTGTCCAACTGGAGCATAGTTAACTACGGAGTACGGAGTAGCTGCATGGCAATTTCTCCGCACTGTACTCCGCACGGAGCACGGAATACATCCACGCGAAGCGCGGCGAGGGGGCCTGCCAGTTAATTAGGTAGTGCCGGTCTGGGGCTTGTTGGTGCCAGGGTTGCCCCCGATGTTTAGCCAAGAGCCAACCAAGACCTAAGGTCCGTCAGCATCAGGAGCTGTCTGGTTTGCCCCACCCGCTGACGGATGTAGCTCCTGTGCTATTTCCCATTTGTCCTAACTCCGATCTCCAGTGACGCCGACATTTGTTGACGGAGCTATTCATGTAGCTCTCTTCGAGCGAGAGCTCCGTCTCATCTTGTCTCCATCACATTGCGCCGACCGTTTTCACGATGTCGTATATTGCACCGGTGCATAAACCGACAAGTATTCGGCATGCTTTGCGCATCAGGTTTCTATCTCCAGATATAGAAGATCTAGTGGTCGCGTAAGTACAGTCCTGTCATATGCCTCAGCTATTATCATCGTATACACGCCAAGGGTTAATGTCCATCGCTAACCCCTTTTTTTTTTCCCCATGGTTCCAGGAAGGCTAATCGGCTGGAGATATGGCGCCTCATTGACGGTGGCATGACCTGCCTTCATACGAAGCTTATCTATGGGACCATCGCGATGCTTCAGCGTCTGCAACCCAAAGACTCCGACACCGACCTGCTCTTCATTGGCACAGACCGGCTGCAATACTTCAATGTTGCTTGGGATCCCGAAACCAACCAGCTGGACACGGTCGAGCAAGCCATTGAGGATACTGCTGAACGGTACATGAGACAGTCTCAAAGTCAAAATAAGTGCTTAGTAGATCCAACTGGCAAATTTATGGCTATGCACCTGTGGGAGGGCGTTCTCAATGTATTTCGATTGCCTACACGCAAAGGCATAACGACGAAACTAGTAGCCTTGGACCAAGTTCGCTTGACTGAGCTTTGGATGAAGGCCAGCACCTTCTTACAAAGCAGAACTGGCCATCCTCGAATCGCCTTTCTATACAAAACACAGCTCGATCAGGAAGAAGCCCGGATAGCCGTATACAGACTCACTAAAGATGATAAGGGGGGAGATGTTGCCAAGTTTGACCCTCATAAAGAGAGAGAGCTCGACCAAGTGATTCCTGATCCGTATGCCTCCATGCTCATTCCGGTTCCAGTCAATGAGGAAAAGCGATACCATGTTCGTAATAATGAAGGAGCAAAGGCACACTTGGGAGGACTTCTGGTTATTGGAGAGACTCTCTTGACGTACTTTGACAGTCTTACCTACTCAAGCGTTTCATCCACTCTGCAAGACCCCAAAATATACGTCGCGTGGGCGGAATATAACGGCACCAACTATCTCCTTGCTGATGATTACGGCCGGCTAGACTTGCTAACAATTGAAACTTCTATCGAATCTACCGGGATTGTGGTCACAGGCATGGCTGTGTCGCCTTTGAAGTTTCCAGACCCAAACCAATTCACCTCACGCGCGTCATCTCTGGTGTACATGGGCGATGATAAGCTTTTCTTAGCATCTCATCATGGGGACTCGCAATTACTTCAAATTGATGTCTCGGCTTACACAATGTCTTTGATCAAAAGTTTATCAAACAACGCGCCAATTTTGGACTTCGCAATCATGGATATGGGGAACAGAGAAGGCGACAGTCAGTCCGGAAACACCTTCTCTTCAGGCCAGGCCAGGCTCGTGGCAGGTTGCGGCGCTTATCATGACGGTAGCTTGCGAAGCATTCGTAGCGGTGTCGGACTTGAGGACGAAGGCATACTAGATGAGATCCAGGATACAAATGGTCTCTTTACCCTAAAATCCTATGGTGCAACACAGGTAGACACATTGGTGGTATCATCTATGGCGGACACTCGAATTTTCTCATTTGACTCTGAAGGTGGCATCGAGGAAGTCTACGAATTCCAAGGCATGACTCTCAGCAAAGAGACTTTGCTCGCCGCCAACACAACTGAAAGCCAAGTCCTTCAGATAACGCAGCGGTCTGCGGCCCTGTTAGACCCGGAGAGCGGCGTGGTAGTCAGTTCATGGGAGGCCCCTGACGGACAATTCATTACCGCTGCATCGGCAAATTTGAAATGGGCCCTTCTGTCCATTGACGGGTCATCACTTGTATCATTAAACTTACACAACAACTTGGCAGCTGTTTCTAGAGACACCGCATCTGAATCAGCCACAAGTCAGCCAGATCAGATCGCTTGTCTCCATGCTGCCAAGGAGTCTCCTGACACTGGCGTTGTTGGCTGGTGGAATTCAGGCACGATTTCCATTGTCGATCTGGCGACCTTGAAACCATTGCATGGCGAATCCCTCAGAAATACCGAAGACAGTGCATCCGTGCCCCGAGATATTGCTCTCGTGCAACTTCATCCACCTTCAGTCTCGGGCCCCACTCTACTTGTTGCCCTGGAAGACGGCAATGTCGTCAGCTTCAATGTGTCTACGACGGACTACGCACTATCCGCCCGCAAGACCGTTACTCTCGGAAGTAGCCCTGCTCGATTGCATATTCTTCCACAGAGTGACGGCACTTGCAACGTATTTGCCACGTCTGAACATGCCAGCCTCATTTATAGTGCTGAGGGCAGGATCGTATATTCAGCAACCACTGCAGAGGATGCGGCATACGTTGCACCGTTTGACTCTGAGGCTTTCCCGGATTCTGTTGTTCTTTCTACAGATAGTCATGTACGATTATGTCACGTTGACAAGGAGCGACTAACTCACGTCAAATCACTTCCTGTGAAGGAGACTGTGCGGCGGGTTGCGTATTCTCCGACTCTCAAAGCTTTTGGGCTTGGATGTATAAAGAAAGAGCTCCTTAACAATGAGGAAGTGATAACAAGCTCATTCAGGCTTGTTGATGAAATTATTTTCCAGGAGTTGGGAAAGCCGTTCATCCTCAGCGCATCTACAACATTAGAAATGGTTGAAACCGTCATTCGCGCAGAGCTGCCAGATAGCACGGGAAATTTGGCGGAGCGTTTCCTAGTTGGCACTAGTTTCATCACTGAAGACGATGTTGTCGATGACAACGACATCCGAGGTCGGATCTTGGTGCTCGGCGTTGACGAGGACCGCCAGGTGTATCAGATTGTTTCCCATAATCTCAAAGGCGCATGTCGATGCCTTAAAATTCTCGGACATAACGTCGTGGCCGGTTTGTCAAAAACAGTAGTGGTCTACAATTATGCGGAGGAGACTACAGCGTCCGGCTCATTGCATAAGGTGGCTGCCTATCGCCCAGCGTCTTTTCCGGTGGATCTAGATATCTCTGGCAACATGATTGGAGTGGTTGATTTGATGCAGTCTTTAACTTTGGTAGAATTTATTCCATCCCAAGATGGATCCCGCGCACAATTGGAAGAGAGGGCACGACACTATCAACAAGTTTGGGCAACATCAGTATGCCATCTGGAGGAGGAAAGATGGCTGGCGACGGACGCCCAAGGAAATATTTTGGTTTTAAATCGCAATGGTGAAGCACCTACAGAACAAGATCGCAGTAGGTTGGAGGTTACGAGTGAGATGAATATTGGAGAGCAAATTAATCGAATTCGGAAGTTACACATTGCACACAATGAGAACGCCATTGTCTCTCCAAAGGCGTTCTTGGCTTCGGTAAGTCGATGGTTGCACTCTCTACAGACAAGCAGCTGTAATGTGCTGATATCATACCAGATTGAGGGTACATTGTACCTGTTTGGAGAGATTGCTCCCTCATATCTCGACTTACTTCTGACCTTGCAGACGAGATTGCAGGATTACATATACGCTCCTGGCAACATAAGTTTTGATCTTTGGCGCGCGTTCAGAAACCAAAGTCGCGATGCCGACAGCCCCTTCCGCTTTATAGATGGCGAGATGATAGAAAGATTTCTGGATTTAAATGAACGGGATCAAGAACTCGTTTGTGACGGGCTCGGGCCAAGTGTTGAAGACGTGAGAAATATGATTGAGGAGCTGAGAAGGATGCACTAACCACACCCATATTAACTGAATTAGACGTACAAATACAGATGGAAACAAATGATTTATGACGAATATCGTGGCATTTGCTGTGAAAGAAATGACGGTCGTGGTGACAACCAAAAGTATCACTAAAGCTACGAAGAAAATGTTGATTGTGTCTTTGCAGGAAGTTATACATATTGTATTTATCGTGATATTATTCAATTTAGCACTG
Source organism: Conoideocrella luteorostrata (assembly GCA_032433595.1). Lineage (NCBI taxonomy): Eukaryota > Fungi > Ascomycota > Sordariomycetes > Hypocreales > Clavicipitaceae > Conoideocrella > Conoideocrella luteorostrata. The sequence continues at coordinate 109,967 of JASWJB010000051.1, forward strand.
CGCGCTGGCTTATTGATATGCCATTAGGCTGTCGCAGGTCGCTTGTGAGTTTGGAGTCTTTCGATCCTAGTGTTGAAATACATATTCCGGGAGAGTCCGGACTGGATCCACAAAAACCACACTCATCCAATCAACATCCACCAATTTCCGAGCTTAAAGCTGGTTGGTAGCCTCAGGCAGCTCTTTTTGCGGCCAAAACTTTCGGTAACCAAGTATCATCACAGCCGAATTGAATACAAGGAGGAAAAGACCTCACACTCTCGCATCTCCCTCCGCTCTGTCGCCACGCACCGAGCCACCCCTCCTCACGATGGTGTCTCTCACTTCCGCATCCAGGCTATGCCTGCGCTCTGCTGCTAAGCCTGCCGCCCCTGCGGTGCGCGCCATCAGCACCACCGCTGTGCGATCGGACGGCGCGGCATCGTCCTACCAGAGCCCCTTCAAGATGGGATCCTCCAAGGGCACCTCGATCCCGGATTTCTCCAAGTACATGAGCCCCAACGCCGAGGGAAAGAACAAGCTCTTTTCTTACTTCATGGTCGGAACCATTGGTGCTTTGACTGCCGCTGGAGCCAAGAGCACCGTTCAGGGTACGTCTTAAGGGAGAAATGGTTGTTCGAGTTTCAGAAGAGCCAGGATAGCCATTGAAGCGTCTCTGGATGATGGGGACACGCACGACGACGTGGACATTGTTCAATGGATGATACTGATGCTTTTTGCTGCAGAATTCCTCGTCAACATGTCCGCTTCCGCCGATGTTTTGGCCATGGCCAAGGTCGAAGTTGACTTGAATGCCATTCCCGAGGGCAAGAACGTAAGTTCACACATACACACCCGAATCACAATTTCAATTTAGACGTATCCTTACCTAATGTTCCGCATTTCAGGTCATCATCAAGTGGCGTGGCAAGCCTGTCTTTGTTCGACACCGAACCCAGGACGAGATCGACGCTGCCAACAAGGTTAACGTGTCCAGCCTGCGAGACCCCCAATCCGATGACGACCGCGTTAAAAAGCCTGAGTGGCTTGTCATGTTGGGTACGGATCTCCCAAATGCAGCCCGGCAATCTCACCAATGGGCGACACTGCATCTGACCCCTTCCATTCTAAACCGTGCTAATATTTTCCCTAGGTGTCTGCACTCATCTTGGTTGTGTCCCTATCGGCGAGGCTGGTGACTTTGGCGGCTGGTTCTGCCCCTGCCACGGTTCCCACTACGATATCTCTGGCCGGATAAGAAAGGGTCCTGCTCCCCTTAACCTCGAAATCCCCGAATACGACTTCCCCGAGGATGGCAAGCTGGTCGTTGGTTAGATGGATAACTTGGTGTATGAGTAGTGGTTAGTCTCGGAGCGATCAACAAATAGAAGTTCTTATTGTGTAAAGGGGCGATTTAGGAGATTGGGGAGGCAGGGGAAAGAATAAAAGAAACGGCCAGATGGATGGTGGGAAAATCAGCCCGTGTCCTTGTTTGGCGCCGCCCACTCCTGTTTTCTTAGACGTGAGCTACGGGCTTTGTATAAAAATACAACGTACTACGAAATTATGTTCTTTTGTCTCACAATTACTTTTGATACATGAACGGCGTGTTATTGACATCGGGTTTCAGTAAAGCGGTAGTAGTTGTAAATGTTGAGAGCTGCAACCCATTCCACTCAAGATAATGCAGTTCTCTTGCACCCTCTTGCACCATCTTGCATGTGACATCTCGACGTCGCATTAAATTACATAGATAGCAAAGCAGTGTAGGCGGAAAGTAGTTAACAAATACGGGAAATTTCGGAACATGCCCTTCAGGTACAATTGTTCGAAAGTCTATGTAAAACGGACACGTAATTACAACCAAATAATTGCTTTTCCTTTATGTTTTCCCAAGACTTGTTCCTCTAGTGACCATGGCCGTCGTCCTCTTTCTGCTCCGGATCCAACTTGATGAGAGTATCAATTCTCATGATGCTGATGCAAGCCTCAACGGCACTCTTCAGCTGGCGGACTTTGCTCATGCTGGGCTCCAAAACTCCCAACTTGAGCTCGTCTACCACCTTGCCCCGCATCAAGTCCAGGCCGTAGTTCTTGTAGCCCTTCTTTCTTGCGATGGTCTTTTCGTCTTCGCTACCATCGCCCTCTTGGATGCGTTGTGACAGAGCGTGCCGTGATCGTAGTTGAGCGACGAGCTCAGCACCGTCCTTGGCGGCGTTGACAGCTAGAGTCTTGGGAATGACCAGTAGAGACTGGGCGAATTCACCAATGGCGAGCTGTTCACGAGATCCGACAGTACCAGCAAATTCTTCCAGGTAGATATGGAGGGCAGTCTCAACGGCACCACCTCCAGGGACGATGCTACCGCTTTCCAACGTTCGCTTGACAGCACAGAGCGAGTCGTGGACTGAGCGCTCCATCTCATCCAGCGAGTACTCGTGGGGACCGCGCAAAATGATGGATGCAGATGAGTGGGCCTTGGTTCCCTTGACAAGAATGCATTCATCATCGGAAATGCGCTCTTGGCTCACTGACTCGGCATGACCAAGATATGAGGGCTCGAACTTTTCGTCACCATTCAAGTCAGAGAGAGTACTCAACAAAGTCCCGCCAGTAGCTCGGGCAATTCGTCGCAGGTCTTCCTTCTTACAGCGTCTGGCACCCATGGCACCACGCTCAACAAACATCTTCAGTACTAAATCGTCAATTCCTTTGGTAGTCAGCACGACGTTTGCTCCAGCTTTGAGAATCAGTTCGACCCGCTCGAGAACCATGCCGGACTCTCTAGCACGAATCTCCTCCAATTGTTGGGGATCATCGACTGTGATCTGAACGCCCATCTTCATTCTCTCCTTTTGCAGGTTCATATCAAGCAGGGCAATCTTGGCGTCCTGGATGTGGGTAGGCATGGCCTGAGAAGCAACAGTGCAATTCAAGGCATAGCCCTTGATCAAGAGAGACTCAAGAACGCTCTTGCCGTGGGCTTTAAGAATGTTGACTGCCTTGACGGGGTACTTGCTCTCATTTCGGTTGTTGGTGGTCTTAACAGCTTGCATAGCATCGACCACCATGTTGGAGAAAAATTCGGAGTCGGCTCCAATAATCTTGCTGGACATGGACGTCTTGGCAATGTTGATGAGAGACTCGCGGCCGAGGTCCTCAACTTTGATGCTGACATTCTCGTTGAGATACTTGACAGCTTCTCGGAGGGCTAATCGATAGCCGGTAATGATTGTGGTGGGGTGGATGCGGTTCTTCATAAGTTCATTTCCCCTTCGCAGCAGCTCGGCGGCGATGAGAACGACCGAAGTCGTGCCATCACCGACTTCTTTATCTTGCTGTTGTGCCAAATCGACGAGGATCTTGCCCGCGGGGTCTTCGACATCGAGAAGGCTCAGAATGGTGGCGCCGTCGTTGGTCACTGTAACATCCTGTTGCTGTGTGAGGAGCCGACTCTGTAACGGGTAATATTATACTGAAGGTGCAGGGATGACGCTTACACCAATGTCGTCCACCATCATCTTATCCAGTCCACTGGGGCCGAATGAGCTCTTGACAACATTTGCGATTGCCTGGGTCGCGAGGACTGAATTGAAGATTAGCATGGAACATGATCGGCCATTTGATGACCCCGCCGGCGAGAGACATACCATTCTGGTCACGAATGTCGGACCCTGAGATCTTCTGACCGCCCAAGAAAAGGGTACCGTTCCGTGGTTGCTCGAACATAGACGCCATGGCTGTGGCAGTCCGAAATGTCGGGCAATGTAGTATGGTCTGGTAAGCTGGCTGTGTGTCGTGATCGCCGTCGGAATTTCTGCGTGCAGGTTGTGGTTCAGAATCGCCGCCAGCTGCGAAAGCTCCAGTCGCCAATCTGCTTGCTCCGCCAATCTGCCCCTCGAACTTTTTGCCGGAAGTTTGGATTCTTCCAGTTCCGTAGACGCGCTGCACTAGTGGCCTGCAGACAGTGCTGCCTGCCTGGCTGTGTGTGTGCCTACCTGCAGGTGTGTGGCATAAACTTTTTAACAACTGCTAGCGTAAGAGATACGGGAACGTAGCAAAAACTTTATGCCTCTCACTGTAAGTACTAGTCAGTAGCGTGGCATCCGCACAGGCCTGTGGCAGCCGTGACCTCATGCTGGCTCTGTCTACTCCGTACTCCGTAGACTGACCAACTTAGACAGACCGGGCAAAGCTTGGAACCCTGATTGGGCTGCGCGTCCGTGGCCTAAAATTTTACCCTTGTGCCCCTCCTTCAGGAAAGGAAGGACCGCGGGGCACACTTGCCACAGCGACACCGACACCGACACTGCACCGACAATGGAGGAGTCATCTGGGGCTCTTATCTTTTCACTCCTCCCTTCTTTTGACAAGCATCACCAGTCAGAAGCAGCGTCTGTTGAGTCACGCGTGCGCTTTCTTTAGTACTTAAGCCGCTTAAGCATTGTGTCGGCTCAATTCAATTGGAATTTTTTAATCCCTTTTCTTCATTGGAAGCACTCAACTCGCATAACTCACAAGTTATCAATTGAGCCCCGAAATATGGAACCCGCAGTCGAGCAGTCGAAAAGCGCCTTGAAGAAGGCCGAAAAGCAGGCCAAACTTGCTGCTGACAAGGCTGAGAAGGCCGCTAGGAAGGCCTCCCTTCCTGTCGTCGGAGGCAAAAAGGCGGACGAAATTATCGGAATTACAAATTCTAAAGCTGAGAACTTCTCAGCATGGTATCAAGAGGTGGTTCTTAAGGCCGAAATGGTCGAATACTACCAAGAAATCTCCGGTTTTTTTGTCCTACGTCCCCTGTCTATGCACATATGGAACACCATTCGTAAATGGTTCCAGGGTCATATCGAAGAGATGGGTGTGGAGGAAACCAGCTTTCCTATGTTTTTATCCAAGACCTCGTTGGATAAGGAGAAGGACCATGTGGAAGGTTTCGCTCCCGAGCTTGCTTGGGTCGAGAGAGCGTACGTTCACTATTTCATGACTCATAATTTTTTCGACCAGCGTTCGGTGACTAACTTTATGCCTTTCTAGTGGCGACAAGAAGTTGGAAATTCCTGTTGCTATTCGTCCCACGTCCGAAGCAGTCATGTACCCTTACTACTCCAAGTGGATTCGCAGCCACCGAGACCTCCCTCTCCGATTGAATCAGTGGAACTCTGTTGTGCGCTGGGAAGCCAAGCAGACTACTCCCTTCCTTCGAACTCGAGAGTTCCTATGGCAAGAAGGTCATACCGCCCACTTGACTGAAGAGTTGGCAGGTAAGGAGGTTTTGGAGATTTTGGAGCTCTATGCTGGTGTGTATGAGCAGCTTCTCGCTGTTCCTGTCGTCCGGGGAACGAAGACGGAGAACGAGAAGTTCGCCGGAGGTTACTATACTACCACAGTCGAAGGATATATCCCTTCCAATGGTCGAGGCATTCAGGGAGCTACGTCTCACGCTTTGGGGCAGAACTTCAGTAAAATGTTCCAAATCACAGTGGAAGATCCTCAAAACAAAGGCCAACAGTTGAACGTCTGGCAAAACTCGTGGGGTCTTTCCACTCGTGTCATTGGTGTCATGGTCATGGTGCACGGCGATAACAAGGGACTTGTCCTCCCTCCCCGTGTTGCCCAGCTTCAAGCCATCCTTGTGCCGGTCGGAATCAACAAGAGTACCACCCCTGAAGACAGAAAGAAGCACGAAGATCAAATGGATGAGATGCGCGTTACACTGAAGAAAGTTGGGGTTCGTGCTGATTCGGATTGGAGAGAGGGATATACCCCCGCGTGGAAGTTCAACGATTGGGAGATGAAAGGTGTTCCATTGCGTCTTGAATTTGGCCCCAAAGATGCCGCAAAAGAAGTTGTCTCATATGCTCGACGTGACACGGGCGAGAAGGGAACTATTCCCATTGCAGATATTGCCACCAAAATTCCCGAGCTGCTGGATACCATCCAAGCCGATATGTACAAGAAGGCTGAAAGTTCCTTCAGAGAGCACCGCAAACAGATTACCAATTGGGACGATGTCCTTCCTGCTCTCGACGGGAAGAATGTTGTGCTGATTCCTTTCTGTCTTGATGGCAAATGCGAGGACCGTATCAAGGAGTTGACTACCCGGGCTGATGATAACCGGGACGTTCCGGAGAACCAGAAACTTCCCTCTATGGGCATGAAGAGTCTGTGCATTCCATTCGAGCAGCCTACAGGAAACGAGCTAGTTCCCGGTGAAACAGCCTGTTTGAATCCTGAATGCGCAGGCAAGGCGCAGAAATGGGTCATGTTTGGCAGAAGCTACTGAGTGAGGAATGGAAGGGACATTTTCGGGCGCTCGGAGTAGTTGTGTAGCATTAGAGATCGCATATTCGGGGAGCCAAAGGAGAAGGAAGCTTTGTGGATATTCGTCTCGTTTCCAATGGCTCAGTCAGCGATATTTACACATAGGACGGAGTAGATGAATGAAATTTATGATTACAACCATCTCATTCGACTGTCTTTCACGACGGCGGTTTATGGTGCGCTTGCGAGATAGTACATCCATTTAACACCACTCAAATCTTTGGTTGTCAACCCATTCTACTTCAGATACTGGTCCTTCGCCAAACCATCTAAGACTGGTAATGTTCGATTTTTGCCGAACAATAAAGTCGGCTTGAAGATCGACCAAATTATTCACCAGCGTCTTTGTTCGGTCATCTGGGTTCCACATATTTATCTTGGGACAGAACCACTCGTGGGCGTTGTTATGCACAACGCCCATAATTGACCGAAACGCTTTGGTCAGCTCTTCGTTCGAGATCTTGTCATCCTCAAGTGCAAAGTGGAGAATATGCATTACATTTTCTTCGAGCTTATCCTTGCCTCCGTACACATCACATGACCACAACATCCAGATCCGAGAATTTGGCAAGCCAGGTGGTGTGTATATGGCACCATGAACAGTGGGAGTCCTGCCCAGAAGATGGCTGGTTAGGCAGCGCGCTCTCGCGAGATGCCACTCATAGGTAGCAAAGTCCGGAAGAATAGCAACTCGGACCTTGTGCGGCCCGATAGGCGGTGTGGCAATTTTCTTCCGCATTGTTTGTTCATCCAATTCGGCCACGGTTTGCAAATTATCATCCGTAATAAGCGTAAGACGATTATCAAGATCCGTCCGGAACGGCTTCGTAGCAAAACTCAAATGAGTACTTGGAAAAGGCATCCATTGCTGCTGGGCGTAGAAGTTGCGGCCGATATCGGAAAAGAGGACAGAGAATTCAGCACTGCCCGCTTCTCCGGACTGCCATGCAGACAGGGTCTCTCCGAGAAGGGATAGCATTTTGGCTGCATAGCCCTGACGTCGATGCTCTTCGGGTGTGAATACACTGGCTACGCCGTAGGCAATTACGTCGCGAACCAAACCATCCGTGCCCCGTACGATAGCTCTTTTGCGATAAGTCTCGAGAGAGGAAAATATTGTTCGGTTAGTCGTGGTGTTGGTTTCACCATCATGATTATTATTGGTATCGGTAAGAATCCAGGTTGTCAGGCCACCATTCTTGGTGAGCCGATACGTGAGAAGCTTCGATTCTCGGGTGATGTAAGATTGTTGCGTATGTTGCGGCCCCCAGAACGGCTGGTGCCGTGTCCACGTGTAGACAGACTCATCCGGCGTAGCCTTGGCTATGGTGAAGGGCGAAGATGATTTATTGGGTAGATCCATGTTGTACTTCAGTATATGACGCAAAGCGTTGTGTTGGTGTATATGCTGTGTGAGCCATCCTGCAAGACGACGTTACTACAGAGTCACATCGGGAAGCCGGTCGTTGCGCCGTCTCGAATGGTTGTACTACGGAGCGGGGTGCCTGCACTCCACTCTTGGAACACATCATTAGTTAGTCAGTCCTTTTGATTTGTCCAGCGACAAAGACTCTACGTCGCGTTCAACGACTTTGTGTACGGGCAACAAGCCTGTCAGCTACTGTATCCATGTTGTGCTGGAACGCGCTGACGACTCCTTTGTACTCTGAAGTCCGTACGGAGTAGAATATTGTCAATCAAGTGTGAGAAAGTCGGCGGGCCCAAAGATGCCATCTCGAAGGCATCTCTGTCATCTGTCAAACCTGAAATGTCATATCCATCGTTCTCGACTCAATTCTGTCCAGACTGTCTAAGACATGGGCGCACGTCTTGCTGGGATTAGAGTGATAGCCTGATCCAGGCGGTCGGGACACGATCAACGGCTGGTGCCGTCGCCGTGCCGCAGCAGACACGAAGACACAAGTTGTCACCAATTTAATTATAGACCACGCTCTTTCTTTCCCTGTCAACTCGCGCTCGACTGGCTCGACTGTCGGTGACGTGGATGAATCATGGCTAATGCATGGCTGGATAGATGGCAAGAAAGTGTGGCGATAACTCGTCAGTAGTCGCAGGCCGGCGGGCGCCAAGTCGCCGTAGGAGCAGCCGCGTGTGACAGCGTCTACTTAATGAGCTCTCCTGGATCCCTGCCTCCAGCTTCCAGCTCACAGCAGCCCCCAGCTCATGGCCCCAGCCTCCACAGACTGGCGGCAGAGGGTCAACGGTAGCCGGTCAGCTGGCAGGGTAGCGCCCGAGAGCCGGGTCTAGATTCTCTGGAGCACCATGTACTCCGTACCGCGATCTAAAATATGCGTAACTCAGGTCGCGACATTCTAAGTATTTAGCCCATTTACCCACAGACATGTACGGAGTAGCCCCAGATGAGTTGGAAATTTTTGACATCTCCTGGATGCCCAGGGCCTAATTCAGGTCTCTACTCCGTGCGGGACATTGCTTGAGCCCAGTACCCATACCAGCAGTGAAATCCTCCGTTATCAACTGTGGGGGCACATCGTCAGATCTCGGTAGAAACGACTGTTCGAGAGACGGCTTACCCGCGTCATGTTGCATTTCTCATGCGGACGATATATCCCGCGTAATCTTGAACGCATCATGACGATGGGTCCTTGCATTTCGTGCCAGGCGGACGCATTCCAGGATAGGATGTTCGAACTCCCTCGAGGGTACTCCGTACCATTGACGAGGTCCACGTGGATCACCATCTTCTTGCGCCCGAATGGTTAGCTGGTGATGGACCGGGGCATCGGAGAAGCCGATGCAGGTGAATAATGATGCTTCTGCTTCGTACTAATTAACCCTTAACCACTCCATAACTGCATGTCCAATTGCAGACGAGTGTGTCGTACCCCGAGGCGCCGGGTGGGCATGATGTCGGGTGTGCATTTGAACGTGCATGTCTGGTCAATTCAAATTTCCACGGAGGCGCTGGCAGCCAAGAGAATTCCTCCGCATTCCGTGCAAATATGTTAAGCATCTTCCGTGTCCAAAAAGCCAGGATGCACTTGTCATTCCACAAGACGAGACTGTCGTAAGTTAGCCAATGACTTCGCTGCTCTGCTCAAATCAGCGGCATGGATGCAGGGATGTCGGGCTGCAAGGATGACAACCCCATTCTGACGACGTCGCGGAGTGCTCCGTAGTATTTTGCTGGCTTTTTGGTGTGACTCCATGGCCCGCTTTTTTGTTCGGTTCAGGAACTCTTAGGCTAAATCTCGGTCGGCAGTCAGACAGACAAGCTTTTTATTAGTGAGCATCCTTGGCAATTTGAGTGGTCTCTAGCGCAACTGACGGCTCTGAGCCGGATCAGCTTGTCGCCCCGCTGAACATGGAAGGCGGATCTAGACCCTGAATGGCTGCCGTCCCATTGTCAATGGTTGGGCCGCGACAGGTGCCAAAAGAAACAAATCCAAGACAGGCGCAGTAATTGCAGGACCGGCTTCAGCCTGGCGTCCGATCTCAGGGAACGCTTTGATGTATTGCTCAATGCTCAAGGCGAAATCAACTGGCCTGGGTCTTCGAGCAGGTAGCCCATACGGAGTCCATACGACACTACGGAGTATAGACCACAGACCACTGACCACTGGTTTGGCAATAACTACGGCGAATGTCGGAACCCTGCTCGTTACACAACATTGACGTGAGCGGTGGAGGAGTTCAGCTGCGTGACTGTCTATGCCGTCCATCATCATCATCATCATCATCGACATCACCGCCGGACAGATATTGGGGCTGACGTCTGCTTGCCAACACCCCCCACGTCGGTCCTTGCCGTCATATGCTGAGACCCTAAAAAAAAAAAAAATTAAGCGATCTATCTGGTGTGCCTCGCAAGGAGACCTTCCAGATCGAGAGTGTCCAATCCCATGGTTTGGTAGCATCTACCGGAAGCGTGGCTTAGCCGTCACCATGAAGCTTCTTTCTATTAGCGTTAAGGCAATCGTCACCCGCCCCGATGCAGCATCCAATGACGAGTCGACTCTTCCATATTGATCTCGCCGTGGTTTGCTTGGCCTTTACGGAGTAGACGTTGTCCGGGTTTAGTCCACACACAATGTTGTTTGCCCACATTCTGTGATAGGACCCGCCCTATAGGGCTGACATGCGTCGCGTGTTTGGAGTAATAACCTGGTATTTGGGGGTGTCGGGGGGGTGTCTGTGTTGGGAGGGTGTCCGATGTGAGGTGCGAGGTAGGAGAGAGGGCATTCTATTCTTCGGCTCGACTTGGACTTCAATTTTCGCCCAACTACCATGGGTGGCCCCAAAAGTGGCTTTTTGGCTGCTCTCACTGCCACGTATGGCCAATAGTTTGCTCATATGGTCGGCGATGCTTCATCTGATGCCTACCCACCTTAATCGATGATCACCAATGACAGCAGCAGATAGTGCAGCAACACCCGTATCCTCATAGGTCATCCATGCCACTTCCAATATTAGCCCTCTACGCCTCATCTCTCCCTGCCTTCTGATCCTTATGGAGTACGGGATCCTGGTTCAAGTTTTTTAGCTCGCCGGACCCTAACACTAGACAGTCCCGGCTACCAGGCTTCAATGGTTTTTCTCGTGGCTGGCTCAGCCCTGGACCGGATGCCTGTCTTCAACCTAAACGAGCATGGGGGTGTCCCCTATATTGCATATTTGCCGTCCAAGTCGGCGGGAGAGCGGCTCTTCATGGCGTTGATTCTAGGCCCCAGGTGTCCTTAACAAACCACCATATTTGATCAGCAGCGTCTCCTGCCTTTTTTGGTTCTATTTGGTTTTGTGCTTTTGCTCCGTAGCTTTATGTATGAACTTTGGCACAATTCTATCCGGGTTTCGCTTGCCATCATCCATCGACATGCCCAGCGATTCTCCTCAACCACACGAACAACCACAAGAGTGAGCTACTTCATTTCATCTTGGAGACGACTGGTCTAGCCAAAATTCTTATTTTGTCAGGCGTTCAAACGGAGGGCTTCTAATGACAACCTACCCCGTCACGAAGAAGAAGCGCGCTACCCGCGCCAAGTTCGCCAAAGTGAGAACTGGATGTGTTACTTGTAAGTATTCCCATCTTTCCCTACTTCCACAGGCCTGCCCTTGATGTTTTTTATTTGCATCAACGCCCATGCTCATTGCTCAAGAATCATGGACTAACCCGCATCCAGGCAAGTAAGAAATTTCGGTCCTACACCATCTAATGGAATTGCACGGAGCAAAGCTAATGTGCTAAACAGGAAGCGCCATGTTAAGTGCGACGAAACCAAACCTGCTTGCAAGAATTGCATCAAATGGGCTGGGTTTTGCGGCGGCTATGAAGCAATTAATACCAACCACAAGGCCGCGACTATCAAGAAGGCTATTATCGCGCTTCCCAGTCCGGATCTTGAAGCCACTTCTTCTCCTGAGGAATTCGAAATTCCACCATCCGACTACTTTTGGCAATTCCAGTCATCTGAGAGTCTGTCCCCGCCTGCTTCGATCGATTCACAAACTAGTCCATATGCGTACCCAAGCTATCCAGCACAGCTTGCTGGATCGTATTACACACCGACAACCAGCAGTGCGGTATTCGATGACACTTTCTGGCAGTTGACTCTCCCTCAGTTGGTTCAGGACAACACAGCCATCCGTTATGCAAATCTAGCTGTTCAAACACTCATCTTCGCCAAAGGCCCTGCGTCTATCACATGTGGCAAACCCAACAGTGTGTGTGACTATTATGGCGAGGCTTTGGTTTGCTACGGACTTGCCCTATCAGAGACCAGGAGAGCAACGGCCTGGCAGACCGATACCCGAGTGGCCGTTCTCTGCTGCATGTTCTTCGTCATTTTCGAGACCCTCAATGGCGACAAAGAAGCCGCTCAGGCTCACCTACAAAGCGGCCAAAGACTGTTAGGCGAGCTTGGTCCTGATGATTTCCGCCAAGAATTACGAAATGTTTCACGATATCTCGCACAGCAAACCGGCGAGTTTGCTATGGATGGATCCAGCCATTTTGCTGGTGACGAAAGATGCAGTATCTTAGAGAGTCTTGTGTTCTGAAGCAAAATGTTCTTGTTAAAGGGTGATGGACTTGTCGTCCTCCTTGTGTCTTTTTGGTTGTCGGTTTTCTGTTACTAGCATGGCGTGGCATGATTTGTTTTTTTTAGAGGTATGAAATTTTATGATGAGAATACTGGAAGTTGTGCTCCTATCAGGGCAGGTCCCGAAAAGTCTGGGGATATTCGGCCGACGAGCAGTCAGAGCTGCGGTCTTGATGTTTCGGTCTATTCCTTTGGACTACTGGCTGGGAGTTCCTCTCAATAATACTATCAAGTCTCTTTAGCCGTACTTGAGTAACTTCAGGTCGTTTGTATTTTTACCCGTCTTCCACCGCTTGCCTCCGCAAATGTCGTATGATGAGCCCATTCGCGATTAATGTGAAGCTTATATACATGCCAATTGGGTTTCGATCAGTCAATAAATCCTGGCACCGTAATGAGCATGCCACTGGGAATTGTCTCAACAAGAGTCGCAGTTCTCTTTCCCAGTAGGTCTATCTTTTGTATATACGAAGCAAAACAAGCCCGGCAACATGGTCAACATTGAAACATCCATAGTTTAGGAGGGTCTGGTTCGAGCGATACGTCACGCAGCGCCTGGCTTTATTTGCGCTGACGGCTGGTCAATCACAGGGGGTACGACACAGAGATATGGAAGTCCAGCCCGCTAAGCAGCCCGCTAAGCAGCCCGCTAATCCGCTCACTCACCTCTAATACAGTACTCCGTACCCTAGCAGTAATTCCGAGCCACCACTAGGCGATTTCATTATTTTTGGCTCGGAATTGACCAGTTACAAGGCCCACTGTATTGTCTGTGTGGCCCTGTCAAGCCTGATTCAATTTCCAGTCTCGCCAATTTACGCGCGCAACCTCATCACGTAAAGGTTGTGATACCAGCCGGCGAACTGCTAACTTGTCATGGCCTTGCCTCTTCCTCCGGGGCTTGTTCCCTCAGAGGTAGCTTTCCTCTGCGAGATGGAGCTCGTAACAGTTATCCCGCGACAAAGACTGGAGAGTATCGATCTCCTAACGGTAAGTAGAAGCTTGTTCCGTCGCGTCAAGCCTTCCTATTCTCATTCACTTTGTCCGCCAAATTACTCCACAGCTGTATTTTTTTCTTCTTCTAAATATCATAGGGCCCGACGCCTCAACTTCGTCCCCCCCGAAGAAGCAATCTCCCCCTCTGGCTCGCCCTCCTCCTCAAAAAACAACGGCGCGCAAACATCCTCCCTCCGCCTTGGCTGCATCCTGACTCCCTCCGCGATGTCATCCACCATGAAACAAAGATCGATACTAAAGGCTGGGCGCCGCCGCCTCCGCCCCCCTCCCGGGCAGATTCCCGCGGAAATGCGAAACGAATCAACGATCCTTTCTCAGATAGAGAAACAATATTATCGCCGCCGTTCTTGCCTTCCTGCACGGCAGATGCGCCGTCAGGTGCCTTGCCATATCATTGGTTTGAGTTGGCTGAGATGCTGCTCGCGCATGCGGGCGATGACATTGTTTCAGCGTCCGAGGTGCGCTCGCTGCTGAGAGATTTGCAGGAAGTCCGGGCGGCCAAGATGAGGAGTAGTACGGCGCAATTAGAGAGTGGTGTTGATGGGGTAATGAGTCTGAGGGGAGTTGGGGCGATGGAGTTGGCGGAGAGCAGGGGCTTTGTTACTGGGGTGGTGGAAGGGGTGAGGAAGATCGGGGCAAGCGGTGAGGCTGTGAGGAGGGAAGAGGAGGAGAGAGGAGGTGTGGATGATGAGCCCAGTGATGACGATATGGGATTGTAGAGTGCCAGACTGTAGATTGTTTGGGTGTGCTATTCTACAGTCGGTAAATCTTGAAGCTGAGGAGTGGGGGGTTGCCTGGATGAGGAGGTGGTCGTATACTAAGAGCTTTCGGTATACTGTCAGTATTGTTGTCCGAAGGCTATCATTACGTATGCCGAGCACAAAGCATATCTGCAGGTCGGCAGGTCGGCAGGTCGGCGGGCTTACAGTACGGCCGTGCTTTGGGGACGATACTCACGCGCTACAACATATCTCGGACTATTACGAAACGATGGAATCTACGCTCGATTCGAACGCCAGCGACATAGTCGATCAAACATCACTGGGTGGACAATCCACAAAAGCATCTGTAATTCTATTCGATCTCCTTGTTCATTTATGCCTCGCCGACGACAATCTTGGACATCAAGAGTATCGGCACAAAATTGGCAAACATCTAGCTGGGATTATGTTCCCAGATTATTTTAGATTCATATCATGACTAACGATTAATGTTATAGACAGCCTGTCTTTGGGCTTGTAAACCTCGAATTCCCGGTCAAATTTCAGACTTCTTGAACAAGAACAAGCAAGAATGATATACCCCGCATGTTGAAGTCATCAAGACCGTCCGTTAAGCCCACATTACGCATCCAACTCTGTAGACTCCACGTGGTCAAGGCCAATATCATCACAAATACAGGTACCAGCCTTGGCTCTACCATACCTCTTATGCCAATACCGAAGCTCCTGATACCCCATCTTATCCTCTCCACAGCCAAGGTCCAAAAAATCCGAAGCATTTACAACTTCCTTTCTAGAGCAGTACTGCGGGTGGAAAGGATGCTTGTATCTGACCCTCCAGTTGCACATGTACCAGGCCATGCCATTATAGACAGACAACAAAACAGCTTTTGGTTTAGGGCCAAATCCCTCGCACCAATTTTCCAGCATGGCTCTCGCAAGAAGAATATTCTGATGGTCTAGGCTTGTGGCATCGCCTGTTGTACATTCTGATGTTAGATTTTTAAGCTTGGGGATGCGGCTGTGGTCTTTGACAGCGGTGTAGTTGGTGTAGGGGTCGATGGCATAGTGAGCGATATGGACTTGGGGCCAGTGGTGGCCGGAGTTAGATTTTGAGT
Source organism: Conoideocrella luteorostrata (assembly GCA_032433595.1). NCBI lineage: Eukaryota > Fungi > Ascomycota > Sordariomycetes > Hypocreales > Clavicipitaceae > Conoideocrella > Conoideocrella luteorostrata. The sequence goes on from JASWJB010000051.1 coordinate 125,207, forward strand.
GTTGGGTTCTTATTTCGTATACTCCATTCTGTAGTTTGGGGGATATGTCCCAGGTATTTGAAGGCGGTAGGAGGAGAAGAAGGATAGTGAGGATGATAGCATGGTTTGGACGGAGGCTGTGGGGGATCATGCTGATGTCTAGGTGATAAAGCTTGCCATTTTAGATGAGTGGCAGGATTCAGATGTTTGGATCTACTTCACCATGTAATTTTGTCTTGATTACGGATTAATAAAACAGCGCTTTTCATAATATGTCATGTTAAGTTCAACTTTATTTTCAGCTTTGCTTTTCGCTTGCATTTGGAGACTAGGACGGTCTCGACCTTTTGGTAAGAGTAAATGGCGTTATTAATTGAACACTGTATGTGCCCGGACCTGTCTCGCCAGATTTGGTAGTGACGTGTTACGTACAAAATTTATTCGCTTCGAATTTATATAGGAACCAATTGTGTCGCAGGACATATTTCCAAATACAAGGCCGGTCTCACGGGCCATTAATGAGTAAACAAAAACATTTGAGAATAAGTCACTATAATCCTATTTTCTAAAACTGTAATTATTTCCAAGGTCGATACCTGCGTGGAATGATGCGCTGTTGACGTCTAACCAGTTTTTGTTTCGTTGAAGATCAAGTACCCTGCACTCAGCTTCATTGCATCAGATTGTTGCTATGCCAGATGTCTCTATGGGTCATCCTTCGCCTCACACTAGTGCTAGTGCTCCGTGCCGGGCGCTGTAATAGGCTCTTTCCTGGTGTCGTGCATGGTGGCCGGCACCTGACACGCAGGCGGCTGACTGCAGAGCCACACTTTGACGCCATTTATGTACTCCGTAGTGCGCCATGAACGAGATGTAATAGCAAACAGACAGCTAATTGCCGTGGGAATGCTACCAACAAAACATCATAGATACATTCGTATTTTACGAAATAATAGACATATCTGAGTGTTTCTACAAGGAAAGAACGCAGTAGTTCCGAAGTCATCCAGTCCGTGTTGTATGTACCTGTCGGCCCACCGCTCACAGCACGGGAACTTCGATCCTGCACTAGCGCCGAAACAGGAAGCTTATCATCACAGCTACTGAGCAGTCGTCATCCTCGGCCTCCATCCCGTCCGATTAGGTTCACCTTGTCGCTCGACCTTCGTACTGTATCATTCTTGTCCATTCTTATCTTCATTCCACTTTCTTATACCCATTCGTTTTGCATCGTCCCTTGTGGCCTGTTAGTAAATATGCGGTTTGGCCACGCTCTGCTCGTCGCCAGTGTGCCCTCCATCACATCTGCGCGCTTCTACCAGCAAATCGAGGCCGATAATGTTGTGCTGAACCCCGATGAGAAGTTCTTGGTCGAAACTGCCCCTGGAGAGACACAGTGGGTGACTGACGAGGAGAAATGGCAGCTTCGCCGAGTACGTTACCCGAGTTTCTAAACTATCTATCATGATGTTGCCACGGATGGTTTTGTTGTCTACAGTTGCTAACGATTCCTTTTTCTCCGCGACAGGATGGCCAACGGTTCATGGACATCACTGCTACTCGGAATCTAGGCACTAGTCATGTCTTCGGGAAATCCACTGTCCAATTCCCCAAGAAGTGCGTCCTGCAGAAGGAGGTCGGAGAACTTGCCAAGGGCTTGGACAAGACCTGCATGCGGCAGAACCTGGAGAAGCTGACTAGCTTCCACACGCGATACTACAGGTCAGAATTCGGCCGTAAATCATCCGATTGGGTTCTTGGGAGGGTCAAACAAATCATTAAGGAGGCTAAGGCTGAGGGAAATGTCACTGCCAGGAGCTTCCCTCACACATGGAAGCAAAGCTCCGTCATTGCAACTATCCCCGGAAAATCCAACCGCACCATTATTATTGGTGCTCACCAAGACTCCATTAATCTCTGGTTACCTATCCTTGCCGCCCCAGGCGCTGATGATGATGGCAGTGGAACCGTCACAATCATGGAGGTGTTCCGTACTCTGCTCAAGTCCACAAAGGTTATAAATGGCGAGGCACAAAACACGATTGAATTCCACTGGTATAGTGCCGAGGAAGGCGGCCTGCTGGGCAGCCAAGCTATCTTCCAGGAGTATGAGAATCAGCAGCGTGATGTCAAGGCCATGTTGCAGCAGGATATGACTGGTTATATCAAGGGTACTCTGGATGCCGGGTTGCCCGAAAGTGTTGGTGTTATTGTTGACTATGTCGACCCGGGTTTGACCAAATTCGTCAAGACTGTTATCGAGGAGGTATGTCGAGACTCAAGCCATTCACCCTACCTGTATGGCTGATATATTAATTTTCCCTCCAGTACTGCAACATTCCCTGGGTCGAGACGAAGTGTGGCTACGCCTGCTCTGACCACGCTTCAGCCTCCAAAGCAGGCTACCCCGCGGCCTTTGTCATCGAGTCCTCTTTTGATAAGGCTGATAAACATATCCATACTACTTCGGATACCATTGATCGTCTTTCCTTTGAACATATGCTTGAGCATGCGAAGATGACTCTTGGCCTTGTTTACGAGCTGGGCTTCCACAAGTTTTAGAACCTCTGGTACCTTTACAGACCTCCTCAATATATTTTTTGGTTATGGCCTAATACACGTGGAATGACTTGGGGTCCGTTTTTTCATATCGGACCAAGTGCTAGACATCAGGTATATAATGAAGACACTATGAGAGGCCTTCTGGGCTAAAAACATATGCAGCGAATTGAGCGTGCTGAGGTTGGTAGGTACTGTCTGAGGGCGTATCTTGATTATTTATGACTGGGATGGCTTGGCATACTATTTCCATATAACACCGTTTTAATGCCGCCGTGCACTACCTCATGTCCTTACATCAAACGCATCATGCAATCCCCCCCGGAACGCCGTATATCCATGCAAATTTTTCAAATGAATCGTTATATCCCCGGACGACAACTGGATATTGGTCTGTAATTCCACCTATTGTCCCTGACCCTGGCCTCCAGGTGAGTGCTGTGACTGACCACCCCAAGCTGGTCTATTCTGCTGCTGCATCTGGCTCATCAACGCCGACATAAAGGCAGTAGCGGCGGCGTTGTTGGGAGTCCCATCTTGTCCCTGGCTAAAGTTTAGCCAACCTGGTGGGGGAGGTGGTGGCGGGAGATCATTTTGTCCGTGGATTTGACCTGCTTGAGGCTGTGGCCAGCCGGGGAATTGGAAGCCAAAGTTGGGCATGGTAGGTGGAGGAGTTGCTTGAGGCATATACGGCTGAGAGACATGCGGAGGATATGATTGATTGGCTTGAGGAGGCAATGAGTAGCCGTCTCTCGAAGGCTCCGCATATGCCCCTCGGTTGCCTCCACGGCCTGATCCTCGTCCTCGATTCCCTCTTCCTCGTCCTCTGGCATCGCCACCACCACCACCGCGACCGCCCCTCCTGAAGCCGGATCGCGCCGCTGGGTCGTATAATTCGGTAGATACAGGCCCGCTTCCAAAACCAGGTGGTCGAGTCAGAGGCTTATATGGGCCATCGTCGTCATCGTAGTTCAACCCCCCGTCGATAGACATCTCCTGGCTCAAGGGATGCGTTCCATTGCTGTTGCTAGCCCCTCCTGTTTTAGGTTCGTTCTTGTTTTTCCATTTGTCCTTCTTTTTCTGCTTCAAGGATCTCTTGTACTCCGCTTCCTTCTCATCATCTGAGAATTCCATCTCGTCAACGCCAACTTCTTCGTCATGCAAGTTACTGGCATCTGAGCCCTTGAGGTTTTTAAGCGGCTCCGTGAAAACATACGAGGCGTGCTCGACGGGATAGAAAACCTTGGTGCCCGACTCCAGACCGAGCTCTTTGATTTCTTCCGCTGATGTGAAGTACACGGTGTACAGTGGTTGCAGGACCTTGCCAATAGTTTCGGCTACGGCCCCGATGACCTTTCGCTCGGCGGTGCAGAGAACGGAGCCGGTATCAAGAACTTGGTACTCTCCCGTGGTGATGGCTTTGATGAGCATGATGTTGTCTACAATGTTTTCGATGGACCCGAGCTCTTCGATTTTGGTGTCCTCTGTCAGGTTGACGTCTGGCTTGGGTATAATTTCTTCGGCGATCTCGTTCTTAGTCCGGAGTTGGGCTGCGCTGGAACCCTTGCCGCGATCGCCTTCGTCGTCGGACCCTCCTTCGGCCTCCATGAGCAGCCGGGCCGTTTCCTCGACGCCTAGAGGCTCGTAGCCTTCGATGTCCGAGTCCTCGTCGGAAGAATCTGAGCTGCTAGAGTCCGAGGACGATTCGTACGGCGAGGAGTCGACTTCCCATTCTGGATGTTCGCCTTGGCCATTTTGGAGCTCGACTTCGGCCGTCTGCGGCAGGGGCTGTTCTGGCGCATTGGGTTGATTGTTTAGACCGCCAATGGCGGCTTCGAGAGCGCTCGTCAAGGATGGGGGGCTCTCGGGTTGATCAAGATTCATAGCATCTGTAACTTCATTCTGCTGGACTGCTACATTCGGATCGTTCGCATGGTTCGGTTTGAGTTTGATGTCGGTGGTTGGCTCTGACGGAACGTCCGCTTCGCCGACACTGGCGGCTGCCGCGAGGACGTCCGCGGGGAGAGGCGGTAGAGTCTCATTGGGCTTTGCCTGGCCCAAGCCGGGAATCTGAAAGTCAGACATATCTGTGACGATAGTATTGTTGAGGGGAAGGCTAATCCCCTGCTTGCGCGGCACTTGCGACAGAGTCCACTGGCGGGAGCTGCAAAGGGGAGCGTCGCTAATGTCGAAACCTCTGCTCCGTGCGTCCAATACGTGTGGGCCTTAACCAGATACCAATCAGATATTCAAGTGCTGCGGATGTAAAATAAAGTAAAAATGACGAAAACAAATTCTGCAAATTTACGACACAACTTCACACTCTTCCCCAAAAGTCTGGACCCTGCAAGAAAAAAAAAAATCGAGATGGAAGGTCACTTGAGAGTGGGTCCTCGGTCTGCCTTAGCGCTCCCTCTTCACCTGCAGGTCATTGAGCAGGGGTCGGCTCTGGCAGATTCCCAACGCTATGACGACAGATCTCTCTCTCAACGTTTGAAGTCTTCCACGGTCAATCTCTGAGACGAAATCATGGCGCCAAACATCCCGCAAGATCAGCGGCGGTTCGAGCACCCGACGTCTAGTCATGCCAAGAAGAAGTAAGTGCTCATCGTTTTCGCGGCACCCGCTCGTCTGCTGCAGCAACTCATCGTGAGCACATGTGAAATACTGACTCAGTTGTTGACGATAGGCGGAAGGGGCCTCTTCCAATCGAACCAATTACCGCATTTTACATATTTTTCGCGGCGGGTATTGCTGCAGCATTGTTTGCTCCGATCCAAGACTGTGACGAGACCTTCAATTACTGGGAACCTGCTCATTATTTGTCTCATGGATATGGCTTGCAGACGTGGGAGTATTCGCCCGACTATGCTATTCGGAGCTGGGGGTACGTCGGTCTTCATGCCATTGTTGGGAATCTGCGTCGATTATTGCCTCAGTCCTCCAAGGTCAGTACAGAAACACACAAAAGTTTCTGTTTCTGTAACAAGTAATTATAAATTGACCAATTGCAGGTTGCCGAGTTCTATTTCATTCGCTATGGTCTCGCCTTCGCCTGTGCTATCTGCCAGACCGTGCTGTTCAAGGTTATTAGTCTCACTATGAACGGCAGGATCGGCATGTTTTTCCTCATCGCTACTGTGACCAGTCCTGGTAACTTTCATGCCAGTGCGTCTTTCCTGCCGTCAAGCTTCGCCATGTACATGGCCATGATCGGTGCGGCTTCTTTCATGAATTGGCGAGGTGGCATTAAGACTGCACATGGAATCTTCTGGTTTGCCGTGGCAGGCATTCTGGGATGGCCATTCGCTTCTGCTCTCTGCGCGCCTTATCTACTGGAAGAGCTGGTTCTTGTCTTCTTCAGTGATAAGGATGCTTTCATTGAAGCCATTGTCCGGTTTGCTCGTGGCATCATTTCCGGCCTGATTGTTTTGGTAAGTCTCTTTGAGAGTTGACCGGAGCGTATGATATGGGTCACTGACATGAATACGTTAGTTCATTGACTACTTAATCAATCTTTTCTTTTACAAGAAGATTGCCCTTGTTACTTGGAACATTATCAAGTACAATATTTTCTCATCCACTGGAGGGCCAGATTTATACGGCACTGAGCCGTGGACGTTCTATTTCAAGAATCTGGCCCTGAACTTCAACCTTTGGTTTATCTTGGCGCTTCTGGCCCTCCCGCTGTTCCTGCTTCAGAAGCTCATATCACCCTCCGGACAGGGTTTCCAGTCTGGGCTGCGAACTGTGGTGTTTGTTGCGCCATTTTATATGTGGTTGGCCATCTTCACGGCACAGCCTCATAAGGAAGAGAGGTTCATGTATCCGGTGTATCCATTCCTTACACTCAATGCGTCAATCTCTCTTCACATTATTTTGGCCGCTATTGGAAGCACTGATCGGAGCACGCTTGCGGGAAAGATTCCTGCTAAATTGAAGCTTTTGACTGTAAGCCTTGTGCTGTTCTTAGCCCTGGACGTTAGTCTTACGCGTGTCTACGGCATTTATTCTGCCTACTCGGCCCCTCTGAAGGTCTATTCGAGATTGTGGGGAAGCAGTCACGGCCAGCCTGTGTTGGGCAGGGAAGAAGATATTGTTTGTTTTGGAAAGGAGTGGTACCGCTTCTCTTCATCCTATTTCCTTCCAAGGGATATGCATGCCAAGTTTGTGCGCTCAGAGTTCAGGGGCCTCTTGCCTGGTGAATTCTCTGAAGCAAGAATTGGATTTGGCTTTTGGAGCGGCACATGGCTCCCTACCAGTGGATTCAACGATCATAATGAGGAGGACCCGGGCAAATATGCCGATATCAGGGCATGCTCATTTCTGGTTGACACACAATTCCCACTGCGGACGGACCCCTTGCCTCCCAACGAGCCTGATTATATTGGAGACACGAAGGCATGGGAGATTGTCCAATGCGAGCCGTTCCTAGACGCTCAGAACACGCATATTCTGGCCCGGACACTTTGGGTTCCTGAACTGGATGTCATCCCTGAGAGGTTCAGGAGGAAGTGGGGTCGTCATTGTTTATTGCAGCGAAGGAAAGCTTGAGTAAGACGAACGATTGGCGCTTTCAGGGCTATGAGGTTTTCTTCAAATTTTATATTAGAGATCTAAAATAGTTACCGGACGCAAATAGACGGGAAAATATACACTAGACAAATATAGCAGTATCATGAAAAATAAATTTATTGGGTTTTGCATGCATACATGGTGGTGGCTGGCATACTAGTATGCTGAACAAGCCAGCCCGGCATACAAGCTAGGACCGAGGTCGGACTAGCTGGCTACTCTCCGCCAAAGAGGTAGCTCGAGCCTGGGAAAACGTGTGTGCATTCCAGTCGACGCGAAGTTGCGTGAGTTAAAGTGAAAATATCAATTACGCCATCAGGGCGGAGCGTCATAGTGAGACATGGATGGAACAATGTCGTAGACGCTTGAAGCCTGGGAGAAAAGCGCAGGTCATGAAGAGTGTATCTAGGCCAAATGGACGGGACGTTTTCTTTCTGGTTCATCAATTGTATGTTTGATATAAGATATCAAACTCGCGATGGTGTCTCGAAACCTGATTCGGCAAGCCGTATACCGTTTATTTCCTTCTTCGACGGGAGGCGTCTAGTCTTGGTAAAGAGTACAGGCGCTTACTTCATATATTTACCAACAAAGCTGTGCATGTAATCCTTCTTGCCCAGTGGAACGCCTTCCTTTCTCAGTATCGCATACGTCATCGAAACGTGAAAAAAGATATTTGGCATAATAGCCGCAGTAGCGAGTATCTTGCCCGGCAAGTCCTCCACCTTGTCATGCCCAACTGGCGTGGGAGCCAGTGTTTCGCCCATTCTGTTAACGGTATTCTTGTCCGCATTGTCAAGAGTTTCAATAACCTGGTCGATTCTCGAATACATGTCTGTAAGTGATCGGAAGTTTTCCTCGAAGGGCATGGGTTCCCGCCCAGAGAGCTTGGCCGCCATCTTGTCGGCTTGGGCGGTGGCGTAGTGGACTTGGAACGTAAGTGGGCGCATGTCCTCGTATAGTTTGGATGAGAGGAACGTGGATGAGTTGGACTGCCGTTCGGCGATAATGAGGAAGTTTTTGAGAGACACTAGGGCCGCTCTGGAGGGGGTGATGGTTGCGTCGTAGAGAGAGTAGACGGCCATGGTTGATATTTTATGGGGAGAAGTATATGTGATTCGGTTTAGTGGTCATGCGATATTTGGTTGATGGGATCGAGGGAAGTAAATGGTGAGAGATGAAAACGAAAGGCAGGTGAGCAGGTGTTTTTATAGACGATGATGATGGTGGTGAGGTGGTGTTGCGGGGGTTTCACTGGATAAGACCGCGGAAACACTATCTGCTTACGGAGTATAAGTTTTGTACGTAATATGGTAAGAATGGGCATTAGAACAGTTGAGCCTGGGCAATTATTTGTTGGCAAGATGTCATGAAGGTGTACGCCTCCGTATGATGGTGCTCTTTAGCCAATCACAGACAGCAGCCGTTGCTAGCTCAGTTATCCAGCCGTTTTGGCGTGACGGGAAAGGCGGAATTCCGCCCACTATCAATCATCTTTAGCAAGCGAGACCACCCCCCGTGCTTGAATCTGCCGTCGCCATGCAAAACGTCTTGACTTTGCAACGCACGGAGGACTCCGTATGTGTTGTACAGCTACGATGCGGAGATAGCTGCGGAGAGCGGGCTCCAACAAGGCAGTCTGCCGGATGCCGGTCGGGCAGCCGCATACAGCCGCCTCTCCGGCTTTGGGGCCGTGGGTCCCTGCAGTATGTGACATTAAGTATTTGACAATTTGACGGTGGGGGGCACACAGGGAGACGTGCAAATACTTTATGCCCCAAACTTTAACGATATACCCTGGACATCGGCGGCATCACGACCGATACCCGTCAACCGTCAGAATTGACGACTCCGCAACTTCCTCAAATCCCTGCACCCTCCAGAAATATCAATCTCGGCTGGTCGCCGCTCCAGTGACTGTCCATCGCTGCCAACTCGGCCACGGACCGCGGGCGTTGAGAGGTTGCTCGTACTTTGCCGCCTTGGCATGCCGGAAATATGAGCAGGAATGTCTTATCGGAGTCTCTCCAGTGGAATGACTGAAACATGACGATTCGTCATGCAATCCCGGACGGGACGTGGATTCAGGATAATCTTGACGCTTGGTCCGCCCCGTTGCGCCCGTCGTTCACTCGCCCTGGGACAATTAACTTGATGTTTAAGTTTGGTCATCCCCATGCCCCCGTCCCCCCTCCCCCATGGACCGACTGCCGTGTTGCTTGGCATCCCGAAGCCAACCTTCCTTCGTGACGGCCAGTTCAAAATTTTCATCTTCATTCTGACTTGTCACCAAAGACTGTCTCTTTCTACTCTTCTGTTTACTCCCAATAGCAGCAAATGCGTTGTGGTGGAATATATAGTTGAACATCCGACTTCTCTCTGTGGTGCCTTCCCACCTGGGTGGTCCTTTATCGAGCCTTCCTTATAAATCAGCGTTTATTATTTGGCAGTTGTCTGTTATTTCGTATGCGCACGTGTTCGAACCACTGTCTCTGGTAGGCCGGCTCCCATACCAATTATTTGTGACGATGGCATTTCGCCGGATATCAGACTTTGTTGTGCGCAAAGTCTTCGGCATCGATGTGAACGACAACTATCATGGACTACCGACCGGCCTTGACAAACGCGCAGCACATGTTCTCGAGCCCGCCGATATTTATCTAGAGGACGAGCCGTCCGTAGCAGAGTGGTTGAAAGAAGTGGCACCGACAAGAAAAGGTGCCGTCAATTATGTTATAAGCCTGTTCCCCTCGGCATCTTGGATTCGGCGGTACAATTTGCGGTGGCTTGCGGGAGACATTTTGGCTGGTGCGACTCTGTTTCTCATATCATAAGTCTCGATGCGATATTAATCTGTACCCACAGGAATAACTATTGGTCTTGTCATCGTGCCCCAAGCCATAGCTTACGCTTCGCTGGCTGAACTACTTCCGCCCTATGGACTGTACACATCTTTTACCGGCGCGGTCTCGTATTGGATCTTTGGAACCTCCAAAGACATTGTCATTGGAGTATGTTGATACTGCCTCGCTGGTCGTCGGACCGTGTCAAAGTTGCTAACATCTTTTGACATAGACAACGGCAATTGGATCACTTCTTGTTGGAGGGGTTGTTGTCCGCGTCACAGAGGCATCCAATGGCGACTACAGCCATGAGCAGATTGCTCACGTCCTGAGCATATTGTCCGGCGCAATCCTTCTCTTCATTGGTCTTGTCCGACTGGGGTGGGTCATTGAATTCATCCCGTATATTCCTATATCTGCATTTGTTACTGCTGCGAGCATTACTATCATGTCAACCCAGGCGCCCGCGGCTTTGGGCATTTCTGGCGTTGAGACACAAGCCCCCCCTTATAGAGTTATAATTAGCACCCTGGAGAAATTTCCTAATATTCAGCTGGACGCAGCAATTGGCCTCTCTTCCATTGCTCTTCTTTTTGTCATCAAAAGCTTCTGCGCCACCATGGAACAGCGCCAACCAGCCCGAAAGCGGGTATGGGGCTACGTCTCGTCCTTGAGACTGACATTCACCATGCTTCTTTTTACTCTCGTAAGCTATTTAGTCAATCGCAATGGCTCGGAGGTTGAAGCCAAATTCCGCATTGTTGGTCATATTGAGAAGGGTAAGTGTTTGCATTTGATCTGCTTTCTCTATATTTTTTTTTAGCTCTGACACCACCCCATAGGTTTCCAGCGGGCGGGAGTACCGGCCATAGACAATCGCTTGATCAGTCTTGTATTACCAGAAGTGCCTGCCGTGGCTGTAATTTTGGTTATTGAGCATATTGCCATTGCAAAGGCCATGGGCAGGCACTACAGCTATACTGTCAACCCCTCTCAAGAGGTCGTGGCTCTTGGCGCCGCCAATGTTTTGAGTCCATTTGTTGGAGGTTACGTTTGCACGGGTTCTTTTGGCGCTTCTGCTGTTCTCTCTAAGGCAGGAGTCAGAAGTCCATTGGCCGGACTCTTCGGCGCAGGGATGCTCGTGCTCGCTCTTTACGCGTTGACCGGAGTTTTCTTTTACATCCCCAGGGCTGCTTTGGCTGGCCTTATCATCCACGCTGTTTCCAACTTATTGATCACCCCCAGAAGCCTTTATGAGTATTGGCGGCTCTCCCCCGTCGAATTCCTTATTTGGATTGTTGGAGTTGCCCTGGCCATCTTTGTGTCACTTGAGGCGTGCATCTATGCTGGCACGGCTCTGTCAATTGCTTTAGTATTGGTCCGACTTGCCAGGACACGAGGCACGTTCTTGGGATCAGTACGAGTAAGACGTGTTGCCGGAGAGAAGGAGCCTTTGTCTGATACAAACGGCGCAGAACCCGTTAAAGGCTGCTATTCTGCCCCTGCCCCAGATATATTCTTACCTCTTGATGGATCTGGAGCTACAAATCCGGATGTCAAGGTGGAGTCGCCTTATCCGGGTGTTTTCATTTACAGGCTCCATGAAGGGTTCAATTACTCCAATCAAGCCTATCATGTTGACATTTTGGGCAAGCATATTATGGAACACACGAGAAGGGTATCAGACGAAGGATTCGAGAAAGAGTCGGACCGCCTCTGGAATGACCCTGGGCCGAAAGCACGACGACCGAAGTCACATCTACTTCCTCATCTTCGTGCCCTCATCTTGGACTTTGGAGCCGTCAATCACGTTGACATCACCTCAGTACAAGGTCTCATCGACTTGCGCAACTCTTTGGATAAACACTCTGCGCCAGATACAGTTGAATGGCATTTTGCGAATATACAAAATCGATGGTCTCGTCGCGCATTGGCCGTGGCCGGATTTGGGTTTCCGACGTCTTTGAAAGTAGAAGCTGGTAGAAACTGGCGGCCAATTTATAGCATCGCTGCGACTCTCTCGGAAAAGGAAGGGCCGTTTGGGGACGACAATCGATGTGTTACCGACGCGGATACGGACGAAGAGCGGACGCAGGGTAGTATCACGCCGGTATCTTCGGATTATATCGCAAGGAAGTTGCCGGTAACCTTCTCTGGCAGCAGGGGAGAGGGTGCCGTGAGTGGGGTTGATCGACCCTGGTTTCATGCAGATCTCTGCAGTGCGGTCGAGGCTGCTCTAAGAGATGCCCGAAGCAAGGATTCGGCTGTGCTGGTGTAGGTGTTTACGTTCAATTTATTCGGTACTATACCGGACACAGGGAAGTCATTATGGCGCCGGTGTCTTTGGATTATAATGCAAGGAAGGTGTTGGAGTCATCTGCGAACTTCTCTAGCGGAGGAGGAGGAGTAGGTGGGCGAATAGCTGATAGAGGACAACTAAAAGCTGACTGGGTCAGGAAGCATCATTTACATATATAGCCATTAATTTTCATTCATTGATATCCAAAAGTCTCGAATCATTCGGCAAAGGAACTATGGTGGCACAGTATCTAAGATCTGTAAAAGTGCTGCCAAAACGAAGAGTAGTAAAATGTAAGAAGAGCAGAAAATAAGGTACATTTCTTAACTCATAATGCTTGAGAGAGATAATTCATGTATATGCACTACTTATTTGTCCTTTATTCTACTAGTAGACGGTAGCTTTCTACAGTATAATAGGGCGAGAAATGTCTATTTTCTACACGCATTCTACGGAGGAACTTGCGGAATTTGCGTTTCGGCAGCATTCGGCGTACCTTGCCTGACCGGTTAACGTGCTACCGTATCGGTTCATTCGGCGAATTGTTACGGAGTACTGCCCACCAGGTCACGTATATTAATCAGTGCCTGCTATGGAACAATTCCGCGACACTTGACTCTATGGATTCTGTTCACGCAATATGATGCCGGACGCAAGACGGGTGTAGCTTATGGAGTAACTAGTTGGTCGGTGTTCTTATTCGGGATGGGTTCGACGTGATGATTGGCTGGTATCTAACTAAGCCGTAGTTGTACATCCGCACGGCGCACACCAGATAACTAACCAACTAACTTTCGATTTAAGCGGGGACTTGGGATCTGATAACGCCGGCCCATTGGCTTCTTCTCTCTCTTCCCCTCCTCTCCACTCCACGACTCCAGATTCCGTTATCCCCAGCTCCTAAGCCCGGACCAGGTGGCGTCTCTCAGCAGTTCACGACGTTGTCTTTCCATGAAATGAAGATGACGGCCTGCCCACGGTTGCAAGATACTGTCATTACTTGTTAGCGGGCCTAGGTCTGTCGTATTTCGACGGTGAATTTGCTTTACAAGGGCTATAGCAGCACACTTGATAATGGTAGTGGACGCTGCCCATCCTATTAGCCATGGCTCCCGAATCGTGCCTGATTGAATCCCTGCCAAACGAAGTAAGTCGCTCGCTATGTCGTACCAGGTGGACAAAGTCAGATTATTTAACGAGATTTGCGTTTTAGATACTGGTTGCATCATTGGCATTTTTCTCGGCTAGGGAACTCATCATCCATGTCTTGCCTATTAGTCGAAGATTTCGCGTCTTAGCTACCCGCATACTATATCGCCGCCTAGTAGAAACCTCGCCATTACCGCACAATGAACTCATTCTGGAATGCTATCACCCGAGTGCCAAGATCTCCACGCCTTATCTATCATGCAGATATCTCGGATTGAAACGAGCTGGCGAACAGCCTATCCACGATGACGCTCTCAACTTGGGCGACCTAAACAGATTGTACTCATCGTTTCGACCAGTCTTGGCCGAGGAGAATCGCGGGTCGAGAAGAAGGCAGCGGTCCTCAAGATCCGAGGGTGAATCGTCTCTTGGCGACGAGGCTGCAACTCAAGACTTGCATTTGGACGACGGTGAACTATTTTCTCAACTATGCACCGCCACGAACGTTGTAAAGGAGACGACGACACGTGGGTTGTTCGTAAGCCACATAAATACCTGCGACGGAGTCATTCGTGTGTGGAGGCAATGGCTGGCTGAAAAGGCTGGCTGCTCAAGATCAAATGGTAACAATGGTGTGCCAAAGTCAACTGTAGACTTTGAGAATATTCTTTGGGTTGATACCGCCAAGAATGTTGGCCTCAGATTTCGCGTGGAATTGGGACCAGTGGAAAGAATGCCACTAATGTATGATGTTGGGGATGATGCCCCTGTAACCTATACACTGACTTATCAAGGTACGGATTGGCTCCTCACCGTTCCAGAATGAATTATATGGCCGACATTAGGATGAGATGGAAGCTAACATTCGCTAGAACTGCTTGTGCGACTACCATGTTGCTCATGGCAGTGGATGCGTGTGCGGTGCAGGAGGTTTCTCCTTCGTCTAAAGCCGTCGTCATAGCACAATATTGATGCACTTTTCTCCAAACCAAAGAAAGTAAAGTATAATACGACTTGAGTAATTAAAGACCATATTGTTACTTCAATAAAGAAGTCCTGTTCTCACGATGATATACTTGGGTATGGCAAGCTTGCCCGTGGTAGTCCCGATGTGAGACTATTGTGAATACGCGTCCGGCCATAATGCGCGGTGATAAGTCATGAATACCCTATTTGATGCCTTTCGCGGCCCATCGGGAGTTCACACCCTTGGCCAGAAGATCTTTTACCGGGCCTACCCTCCGCCGTGAGTCAAACCGAGTGGACCAGTGTAGTAGTATATAGGCGCAGATAGCTCACAGTAAGAGAGAGAGGGGGGAGATGGGAGGTTGTTATCCGGCCAGGCGGGACGAGACAGTACCAGTCGATCTTAGGTGAATCGTGATGAAACCCTAGATCCAGATATCCTGTCATCTTAGCCTACCTGGTGTAAATCGCCCCGGAATTCCTTGGTACGGTGGTTTGCCTAGGTAAATACTAGAGGCGGGGAAAAAATTGATCAGGACAGCCCCATAGCTTCTGCAGCATGCCAATGAGTGAAGGGAGAAGTTAGCGAGGAGCATCAAGTGACTAACTGGGAGGGCAAGCAAGCATCAGAACGAGCACGTCGGTTAAAACATCTTGATTACATATACCAATACCGCCAAGCCCACACATGGTTTCTTTTCTCTCACGGGATTTTGTGATTCTGTGGGCGAGTGTTGGTGCGTTGCGTAAGCTTTGCATTCATCGGCTGATTTGAGGACCATGGAGGGGAGAGCAGGCAGATGAGGGTACCAGGAATAGAACATGGTTGATAGAAGGAAGCTGCAGGTAAGACGCTGTGGAAGCGAAATAGCTTGATTTTTCTTTTTCGGGGCTGAGGGGAGGCGGGGGAATGTCTGTGGACGCGATGGTCGAAAAGCAAAATTCCCATCCCGTGCCCAAGATGGGATTCAGGAAAAATCGGAGCGGGAAAGTACCGATGGGCAGCTACTGTGCCTTCGTTGCTGCGATGTTGCAATGCAGGCCTGCAAATGCATGTTCTTGTGTCCCTGCATTCGAGGACACTCGGATGCGGCACGCGCTGGAAACATGGGTCCACGCTCCCAGTCCCGACCATGAAGACAATGATTGTTTTTCCCGTAGCTGCTGAGAGCCAGGCCCAGAGGGCAAATAAAAACCTCTAGAAATGGATAAAAGACAGAGGCACCGCGACACTGCGACACTGCGACACTGCGACACTGCAACAATGCAACAATGCATGGTGCATTAATAGAGCGCGGCGCTGAATACGTGTGGATGAAAAGAGGAATGTCTACACGGAAGTTCCTTCCCGGTTACTCCGTACTGTGTCTGGTATCTGTACCGTGTACTTTATGCAAGGGCAACCGACGGTCCACACCATCCGCCCAACCTCCGCATCCACCACCTCCGCTCTCGTCCAGATTCTTGGTTATAGAGCTTGAGAGCCACATCGAGGCACAGTGTCTACTACTCTACCCTTGGTCCAGCCGTCATCTCACCCTGCTTTAGATTCCGGATGCCGTCTCGATACTGAGTACACAGAGTGGGTGTGCTTGGCACCAACCCTGCGAACCCCTAAACCAGCCGCCGTCTCGGCTCCCGGCCAGCCACGAGTGACGGTTCTCGAGAGGTGAAGTCAAAGTCTGCCTCTCAAGCACTATGATGGCATGGCCCAATCCTGCGGCATAAATGTCTCAGCCACCAGAGGGCGTTCCGTGGTCTGGTGTTTGAAGTCATGCATCCCCGCATAAGTTGCCATCTGGTACTGGTCAAGACCCAGCCGTTCTAGATATGTTCCTCACATTGCTCAGACTTTTAACTTGACCCTGAACCGAACGTGTTCACACTGGATGGGGGTTAAGCCTCTATACCACTGCTACGGAGTACACGGTTGTACTCCAGTGGTCTTCTTTTCTTTTTCTTCGTCCCTACATGGCATAGCTATGTGCATCCCCAACATTCGTCTCCCTTCTCCTGTGGCGCGGAGTGGAACGGGAAGCTTCCAATAGTCGTTGACTGCGATCCAATACTCGCATGGTCTTCGTTCCAACTCAGCATCTTGTGCTCTAGGCCACGCACCCTAGCAAATATGGCATGAGGTACAGTTATTTGAGTTGGTACTATAGATGCAAGAATATGCTACGCGCTGAGTATCGTGGTGAGAAGAACGCTGCACGCAGTATTCCATACCGGAAGTGTGTGTGTGCAGTGGGAATCACACTGTATCCCTGCTTGCCGACCGGTTCATAAGAGCCTGTACACTGTTACTATCTAATGGTACGCGAACTCCTGCAGGTTTCCCAATGTGAAAGAACTCCTGTGATACATTGATAGTTTTACTACTCGTGGACCCGACTGTGCGCTTATCTAGGGTCTGTTGCTCTTTGCTCGTCGTCAGATCCTTGCCACAAACCAGTCCATATGCTGTCTCGTCTATATGTGGTGGAGCCTTTCTTCTCTTTCCTTTTGGATGTTTGTCGATCCGGCTGTCTGAGCGTCTCTGCCTTATGCAGCCCATGCAGCCAAATTTCTTCGCCTTCTGCCCTGCTTTGAAGCCTTTCTTTGTATGTGTGTGGGTAGCAGTATCCTAGACACAACGACGCCTCCTCACTTATTTTCTTTTTCGTTTCTGAATGTGTGATGACTGTTTCTTCGCCTTCGGTCACTGTTCCTAAAAAGTCGCACCTGCTCCCAATCATCAACTTGCATGTCAAAGTCTCTCGGCTGAAGCATTGTCTTGCATTACTCTGCGTTTCTCCTCTTTCTCAGCGAGAGCTTGTACATTCATTTTACTACCGAGCTGGTCTCTCTATTTTCTCCTTTCTCTACCATTCGCTTGCCTATATATGAACTCTTCCCCATTTGGACAAATTCTTTTTCTGAAGACGTCGCTCCATTACACTCTTTGAACCTAATAGGCCGAACAATGGGGAAAGCTTGGAGGTTGACACGGCCTGGCGACATTATATCACGACCAGTCCCAGCTCATTTTGTCATAGCGTCAGGCAAATCGTTCGCTACAAAACCGGCTGGGCATGAGCAGCACGATATTCCGCCGAGGTCGATGACCAGCTCGTCCCTGTCAGGTGGTCAAAAACACATCAAATATGGAAGCGGGAAAGATACAGGTGTTGAACTGGTCCCTCAACCCAGTGATGATCCGGAGGATCCATTAGTATGTCTATGTTGTCATATTCACGCCACAATACTATTACTTACACAATTTGTGCCGCTGAATAGAACTGGCCGCGATGGAAGAAAGACTTAAACTTGGCGGCACTTCTCGTCATGGTTAGTCTCATTGGAGGGATGAAGACAGTGTTCATTACAACGGCAGACTCCCTGTCAACTTATTACGGAGTCTCGAATACGTCGATTGCTGCCCTGACGGCCGTACCGCTTATGGCCTCGACAGCCACCGGGTTGGTCAGTTCAATTATTGCCAAGTTTAGGGGGAAGCGACCATTGTACTTGGTATCCGCTCTCTTGCTCTTCATCGGCACCTTGTGGAATATGACTGCGGGAGATAACTACGGTTCGTGTCTTGGAGCTCGCATATTCCAAGGCCTCGGATGGGGCGCCTTCGACGTGTTGGTCATGGGTTCCATGCAAGACACCTACTTTGTGAGTAGTTCCCAGAACAGGCGGTTCAGTCTGTGAGAAAATAAAGTCTAACAAAAAGCCGTTCGCAGGAACATGAACGAAACATTCCCGTATCAGTATACAACATGTTAACCATCACCACCACATGGGGTTCGCCACTTCTCGGAGGGTTGGCGTCCAGGAATGCTAACAGCTTTACTAACCAATTCCGCATCTTAAATTGCTTTTACGTATTGGCTCTGCCTCTCCTGGCATTCGGCGCTCCTGAAACCACTTTTGATCGCTCGAAAACCATCATCGCCCCTCTCCCAATCCTCGGCTTAGATGCCTGGCGACCGTGGCGACTCCGGCATCGAGTGAATCAGGCGAATGTCCTCAAGTACATGAAGAAAATGAAGCCTTTCTCATTCAAAACTACCATGACACTCCCTATGGCACTCCAAGCTCCTCGGGCACTCATCGCACCCACTACTTGCCTCCTGTTTGTGCTCAGTTTCATCCCATATGGTGCTCTCTGGGGCATGACAACGTCCATTTCAATCCTGACGACGCCTGCGCCACTGTCCCTGGATTTTGCACTCACAGGGGTTTTGATGGCCGGCCCCTGGATCATCGCTTCGGTCTGCGTCGGAGGTTTCTGCTTCTATCGCGGGCTCTACGAACGGTTCACCCGGCTTGTTAGCTGCCTCATCATCACGACAGGCAGCCTGTTGGTTCTAATCGGTCTGCTTTCCTACGGACTAGGCCTCCACAACTTCATGACAAACCAGCCCACCTCTCCCAACCTCATATTCTCTCTCAGCTCCGGGCAGCAAATCAGCTTGCCTCTTTTGTCGCTGCAGTTGGGGATTCTCGCCGGCGGAGCTTACATCCTTGACACCACAACTCGGCCCTTGGTGGTGCGTTCCGCGTCATTTACTTCCTCCAGCATCGCCGTCGCCCAACGCAGCATTGGAGACATGCATTCAGGCGTCATAATTCTCCGCAACTTCGCGGCTGGCATCTTTGTCCTAGCCATGCCCAGCGCTGTTGGCGTGTACGGCGGCCTCAAAGCAGTCGTCATTGGTTTGGGTACAACCCAAGTTGTCATCACCGCAGCCATCTTAACAGCATGGTGGCTGTACGATGAGTGTATCTGGAAAGCGGACGGTGTAACCATGGGTCTTGTAGACCTAAGGATTCTAAAGCAGTCTGTCAGCTTTTTTGAGACTGACTAAAATATGGCGCGTTTCTCAGGGGAAAGGAAAAAAAAAATACAGTTCAATTTTAAAAAAAATAATTATTTTGGGTCGGCACTTGTGCTTCAAAAAGATTATAAAGACACGCTGTCACAGACAGTCATGGCTGTTCGGCTCTGTGCTTCGGAAGCCCGGGTCGAAGCGACAAAATACGGAAATGACAATGAGACCAATCAATGCTTTTGACGACTATCCTATCTTATACACCACTAATTTCCTTTTTCCCTTTTTTTTTCCTTTTTGTTTTCGGCTTGCGTAACGAACGCTGCTGGTATGAAGCCAGTTCTGCGTCTGGATTGGATGAATGAACGTGCTCGCTCGACGCTTGCATGGATGATGAAGAAGTCTCATTTGTAGCATTTGAATGACAGGATATGAATATAACGATGGCATGGCTTGAAAGGACTCGTACCGTTGTGTGGGGCAGACTCACTAGTTAAACTGGTTTAATTGAATTGACGTGGCTCTTGGATCCTACGTGTATGTTCTTTTCTTGACCATGCTTCACTGAACACAAAGTTAGAACACGGCCAAGGCTGTATTGTTCGTAACATATAGTATTATAGCTGCTTCGAATCGCACAGTTACTCACTCACTCATGCAAGTTCCATCCATCAAATTTACCAACCACCCAACCAACCGAACACACAGTAAATCCATGGGTATATATCAATTATCTACTACTCAGCCTCCCCGCCCCTTCCCTCCTAAGCTGGGTGGTGCTCGTGCTCCACCCTCCTCAACTCAACATCGCTTCCCATAGTGGCCGAATCAGCCTCAAAGTCCAAGGACATCCTCCCTTGGTCCCTATTTGCCGTCCTGTCCACGGTGCCAAAGCCCCCGTCATCGCCTCTTGCTCGATTCGTCATCGTCGTTGTTCTGCCCAACCTGCGCAGGGCATCATTCTTAACCACGTTCCAACTGGTCATGAAGAAGATGATGCTGTTCCAAAGGCCCTGTAAGGGAAGGACCGCAGCGGCAGCGAGGTGGAACTCATAGGGGGAAGTCCCAGCTAACCAGCTGTGAATACGGTTGAGACTACTAGGTATCCATGTAACGAGGACAGAGATCGCGAAGAGGAGGCTGGTCCGAAGATAGGCCCGCTTGATAGGGTCATGCACCACGAACTTGGAGGCCGCTGAGTTGGTGGCTGTTGCTATTCTGGTCAGCGCGCCGGTATCGTGGGTGCGGCTTCTCGAGGAGGCAGCCGCTGCAGACACCGTCGAGAAGTACTGCGCCGCTGGGGATGGACGCTCGGGTGACGGTGAGGGCGAGTCATAGAAGCCGCTGCGTTTGTCGCTGCTGCTAGGAAGATGGGCTTTTCTGGGGGGAACAAGATCGTTGGCAGAGGTTCGAATGATTCGTACTTCTGTGGTGACGGTGCCGTAGAAGCCTTCAGGGCGACTGCGATCGTGGGAGGGAAGCTTTTACAAAAGCCAAGCAAGTCAGCGTTTGTTTTTTTGAATGGATGTGGATTTCCCGAGAGGTTATGGGCATGTGTACGAATGGCCATTGATTTGGAGACTTTGGGGGGGAGGGAAGACACTTACACGCTCGCTGCGGCCTGCTTCACGACTCTTGGTTGCGGAGAAGCTGTGCAGTCGGTTCCTTGAATGAAATACATGGTATCCAACCAGGACATAGCAGATTATGGAGCCGAAAATGCATATCCATATTAACAGGTAGTATGTGTAAATGCGGATGCTATCCCATCTGCTATTAACCCAGCACCACATCTGAGAGAACGCAGGTTAGATAAATATATAAAGACAAATGAAGGAGTGTACGTGATCTGTGAGTCTTACCGTGGCATCCCCATAGACAAGACCACGATCCGCATTTCGCACCAGCAGTAACGACAGCGCTATCACAAAGGGGCCACCATAGCAGACGACACAGTAAATCCACCACCAACGCCGAAAGGAATCAGGGCTCGTACGGAAGTAAAACACCAGGAAGACGTTGATGGCCATGGCAAGAGACCACCAAGGATCTGACTGCATGAACCTAGACGGAGTTAGTTGCTTTGATCTAACACACAGACTTCAAACACATAGAACAAAGAGGGAAGGGAAACAGCAAGCGGGAAATAGGTATAACTAGAGGGAGGGAGTCACTTACATTTCAAACAAGAAACTTTGGGTCTGGCACAAAGTCGACTCTGTCCCCTGAGCCAGCCCATCCTGCGCAATGATGCTAGCTACGCTCGCACCGACGTTCGAAACACTAGCAAAGACAATAAAGGTGTTTTGGACATTGCGAACGCGCCGGACAAGCCCGTATGCGATGAATATGAGCACAACAGATGCGAGACTGACGGAGCCTCCCACCCGTTCAAGAGTGATCAATGCCTTGACTTGGTCGTGAGTAAACTGCTCGGAACGAGGCACAACATTTCCAGGTGCAGAGACCGGCATGGCTCGGCGTGGTCGGGCAGAAACTCAGAGGGGGCCTCCGAGCCTGACCACGTCGCGGTGTAGAACGTATCGATTGATACTGGGCCTTTTTTCTTCTTCCTCTTCTTTTTGTATTCGTATTATTTTTATGTTGTGGAGGAAGAAGACGTAGCTGAACTGAAGCGCAGCCACACACTATGGGATCAGAATTGCGATGGGTCGGTTGAAGGCAATTATGTATGAAGGTCGTGGCTCCGGATTAAGAGCGGCCGCGATCAAATGATGAGCAGGCATATAAAGAGAAGAGAAAGAGTTGCCGTTCGCCCGCCGAGGCTCGTGCTCCTCTACCAACAGCCAATCCAGCGAGATCTCGACCACTCTCCGTAGCCAGAGGGGATATACTAACTAGGTGAAGTACTCAAATCGACCAGAAGACTTGGTGGTAAGAGCTACCTTGTAAGCTTGTGCCACTTCAGCAACCTGCCGGTGGCCGTCTTTGGCGAGAGGGAAGAAAATGCCGTCGTTGTGTACTCAAAACCTTGGCTGGCTGGTTCCAGGTAGACGATTTTGGCGTAACAGGACTGTTGATTTTGAGAGACTGCCAAAAATCGACAAAGACAAGGACGTGCAACAGATTGATGGAGAGCCGACAAAACGCCCATGTCTCGGGAACTGTTGCTTAGAGACCTTTCTTGCGATTGTGTCGGCAACTAGAACACGGTAGTGCCCTGATCTGGTAACTGACGAAGGCGATCGAGTCTGTACATATATGGCACCAAGTGTGCCAATTTCAACAAAGTACTCCGTATATGGTCAGGGCTTGTATTTGCCGAATGTACCATGTGTCAAGGAACTTCAACGTCAGGCCCCAGCAGCCACAATTATCCCTTTTGAGTCTGTCGAGTACGTCAGAGCGTGTGTTTGCTCCGGGCAAACATTTATCAAGAGGCCAAGAAGATATTCATGACATTGACGGTTCAGCTCAGCAGCGCACCTTGGTTGGCGCTCGCTCAGATAAACGGCACCGGTCCGTCTGCTTCGTCGACCTGGCCGCAATCTCCAGCGACGAGTTGACTTTGTGGTAAGTATGCCCAGTTCTCATGCGCCAGATCAACAACTACTTCTTCCAGACAAGGCGGACAGTGTAAAGCAGCCAGCCATGGCATGCATTGAGCGGGCAGGACATGGCCACGGCCCTTGTCGTCGACGCCTCATTTTTCTGTGGTCTGCCATTCGCAAAACACCTTTGTCGCCACCGCCCCGTGAATGTTCAGGCGGCCGCTTCACGGCAGATTCTCCGTGTACGGGGTACCAATGCAATCAGTGGCCGTCGGTAAGGAGTACGGAGTACAATGCGTGCAATACAGCTGGCGGTGGCATCTGCACAATCTGACATGTGGTGATCCCACCATCCGTGCTTCCCTGTCACACAAGCAGCAACAGCAACACACTATCATGGTCTACCTTCAGATGGCGTTCCGCCACGTTGTCCGCCGTCCCGCCGTCTCACCAACCTTCCCCGCCTGGACGGGCGGCTGATGTCGACGCAAGAAAGTGCGTCCAGAAGATTGCAACTGCCGCCGAACGGCTCTATGCCACTTCTTCTCTAGTCTGCAACACGCCCAGCTCTGGCGCATCGAGTTTTCCTCCCATGTTTTGGCGGCTCCCTGGCGGCTCCCAGGCGACTCCCGGGAATGGAATAGGCCCATGCCCACAACCACAGAACCGACGGTTTCGGCTGTGTCGAGTCGCGGACTGTAGTTACGGAGTGCATTATCTCCCAATCAGGAAGCTGACAGAACGTCGGGGCAAGGTCCTGGATCAGAGGAACTACTGATGCTGTGTCACGCATTTCCTTGCAACCCCATGCCGGATCACAGACAAGGGCCAAACCCATTGGTTCGTTGGCCGACACCGCGCCGGTCGGGCTCTGCGCCCCCCGTATTTTCAGTGAACCCAAATAATATGGCCGGACTCTCTTCTCTTTGTCTCTACCGAGTGCAGTACTCCCTACTCCCGAGTCAATTAACTAACTAACTACTCAATAGAACGCGAGAGCATTGAGCGGGCTCGGTAGCGCAGGGCAATGCCATGACACCATGCCACATGGCTAGCTTCTTCTATTCGTTCTTGCGACTGGGGTCTGTCTGACAGACTGCCGAGATATTAGTGGCAGAAACGGTATCTTCTGGCTGGTACTCCGTACAAATAGTACAATACGGAGCTCTCCGTGCGGAGTACATACATAGTTATGTATGTGATGGTTATCAGCAGCCCGGTTGATCACTTCCTTGCCCTGACCGAGCCACCTGAGAAAGGCCGGCCATCAATGTGCTGCTATCAGCCGTGACTCGAGAAGCAGGCGTCGAGCGTGGCGCGAGACTTCTAGGTTCCTCGCCCCAGTAACCAACTAAGTAACTACTCCGCACGAAAACGGTCGGTCTCTGTTGTTTTAAATCGGCCGTGCAGCGGCTTCGCGTCCGCGGGGGCCCAGCTCGGTGGAATAATGAAAGTGCCACGATTTGAGCCGGTACTTATTGCACGAGCAGCTTATATCATACGATCAGCCATGTGCTAATCCTCCGCCTAGTAAATGTAGCGGTTCAATAGGTTTTTTTTTTCCTAGGTTTTTTTCTGTAAATCATGCTACAGCTCACCGCGCGTGAAGCATATCTCTAGCTGCACGCAGCTCGTCAGAATGACATCAAAACCTGCACCGCAGATCGGCGACAATAGTTACTGGCCTGATTAGAAGCGAAGTGACGTTGTCGGCTATCTCATTCGTTTTGCGTAGTGGTCTCAGCAACCTAATTAGTACGATACTGCATACTGGTACGGAGTATACACAATCCATACGTACGTCCGGTTGCGTTGCACGAATCTCATGGCATCGTTTCAGAAAGTGGTGCCAAGGTGATTCAGCGTGGGCTATTGTCTCGCTCTGCAGGTGGCTTGCAGCCAATTTTTGGGTCGAGTAGCGCGCCCAGTCCTCCTGTGGTCTAAACGCCTCATTTCACTTCCATGCTGGTGTGTGGCTGCTCTGTTGGTCGGATCGTCTGGTTTTCAGATCCCCTTCCAGAAGCACCTGCTTCATCTATCCGGCGTGGCCAGGGGCCATCCAGCGCTAGCCATGGTCCGTGATGCCGGGTTCAATATGGCGCATGTGCGGCAGAAATTCAAAGTCGACCTGGCGCGCTCTCGTGTCTTCACAAGCAGGAATCTCGAGCCCTAGTATGCAATTTGGGGCGCTGATAAGCAATAGACAAATCTGAGGCTGCCCTAAACGTTCATATCTAATGCATATACACGAGGTACTGTTTAATTGAGTCAATGCTATACAAGCTGAATTGCAGATGAGAGTCAACTTCTGCAAATCCGAAGGGCTTCAATTGTTCCCTTTCACATCGCCGGTCCCATCTGTATCCAAATCATTATGCCTATGAAAAAACGGGCTATTCTAACTGCACCCAAGACTCATAATTGTGATATTCAAGAAGAAAGAAATATAAAAGGTTTGCGGACTGTCCTGTTATCCCGCATATGGACAAACATTGGTCGACGAGACCGGCGGAAACGCGTCGTTCGATATTACCCCGTTCTCCCGCGACACCTCACTGGTGAGCGTGTTGCACAAGCCACCCGTTGCTGCGGTTCTATCTGTCGTGTTGCCTAATCGCGATCTAGTTGAGCGTACGGAGCACATGGCACTTTACACGGTGTGCTACACTTTAGGTGGTGTACATGAAGTCTGGTCGCTTGTCTCCGAGAGCATTAATTTCCGCTTCAGTCTTGCCCTCAACCCAGTGATCTCGCTCGCCTCTGCGACGCTTTTTATTCTCCATGCTCAGCATCGACGTGAAGAGTAGTGATCCTCCAAACATACACACAGCTAGGTAAGCAATGATGGTTCCATGACCTTGAAAATAGCGCGGTGGCCATCGGTAGATGACACTGCTCACCACGCCATTGAGGTTGCCCCAGCCGATGACGAATCCAAGAACAATGCCGCGTTTGTAGACACCTTCGATATTGTTGGCCACCCACGCGACCGTCAGCGAAATAGGTGGATATATGCCCATGGCACCGAGGAATGTACCTGCGTATTGCACAGCAGGGTTGGTACTCGCTATAAGCATTATGAAGCCGACCATACCGAGCAATGCGCAGCCCATGTTGAAAATACCACGCTTCTGAATTCTGTCAGACCAGAAGCCGACTACAACAGTTGCTACGGCAGCGGCGGCATAAGGTGGAACGCTAAGAAGCTGGTTCCGAATAATCTGGTCTGGTGATGTGAAGCTCATGGACTGGATAATAGTAGGCAAAAAAACGCTGAAGGAGTACAGTGGCATCAGAGGACCCATGTAGATGAGCATGCCGTTGTAAGTCTTCCAGTCCTTGACGGCAGCCCATGCATAGTCCCATTTGAAGTTCTCGTGTTTAGCAGAGCTCTGGTTGTCGTTTTTAAGTCGAAACAACACGCGCGCACGGTCTTGGGAGGACAAAAACCTGGCCTCGTCTGGGAAATCTTGAACCATGAAGAAGGATATAAAGCCAACTGCAACGGTCAGGATGCCCTCAATAATGAAGATCCAGGCCCAGCCTGCAATCCCTCGGAGCCCGTCCATCTTTTGGATCGCGGCAGCCAGAAGGCCGCCGAAGGAGCCCGCCAACGCGGCAGCTGAAAAGAAAATGGCTGCACGTACTCCAAACTCGTTTCGTTTGTACCAACATGAGAGATAATAGTTGACGCCTGGAAATAACCCGGCTTCAGCGACGCCAAGAAACCAGCGAGCTGCCATGAGCCCGGACCAATTCTTCACAAAGCCCATACCAAGCATGCAAAAGCCCCACATGATCCTAATGAAGCATCAGCCTTTGTCTATCATTCTCAACCATTATGCTGTTTGTTGGAAGGAGTAGGCATTGTACTCACATGATAGTTGGGATGAACTTCGAGGGTCGCAATCTTTTGAGTAAGAAATTGGAGAGAAATTCAAACAGGGCATAGGAGACAAAAAATATGATGAGTGTTGCCGCGTATTGCATGGATTTCGGATCGATTCCGAGGTCCCTCTCGAGATGAGCAATCTTGGCATTTCCAATGTTGGTACGATCCAGAAAGCATATCAAATAAAGAAGACAGAGCTAGGAGGAACATGTAAGTACAGCATCGTGTATAGCAGCAAGCGTTTTTGCAGACGAGCAGCGAAGCGGTGTGCAACATGAAATTAAAAAAAAGAAAAAAAACTTACCCATGGAATGAGGGCAAGATCCAACTTCCAGAGTAATTTGCGATCCTTTCGTAGGCAAAAAGAATCATGTTAGCAAGACTGCGCGCAATGTCAAACGAGAGGGCGCTGTTCTGTTGCAGGAGATGGGCAGGCTCACCACTTCCTTCTTTTCAGCCTCTGACAGGCCGGCATCCGGGTCGACTAAGTGTTCAACGTCAGAAGTGGATGAGATATCCCCAGAGCCGTTGTCCACTTGATTCGACTTTTCGATCCCCCCCATGGTCGCGACGATAGACTTGATGCGCACGATGTGATCAGGACCGATAAATAGCTGGCGAGCGCTCAACTACGTACGCCGCGTATTGCTCGTTGACGCGAGGAGTAAAGATACTTGGATAACAATATAGAGAGATAAAGGTACAGCAATGCTGCAGTAGGGAAGAAGTACCAGACCAGACCGGATCAGACGGGGCCGGATCAGAGTTGGTACTTTGCGAACTGGTCAAAATAGCAGGGTATCAATCAAAGACGGAAGGTGCAAGCAAGCCTTGGAAGAATTAGACAATCTAAATCTATATCTCCTTGCGTGCAATACCCGAGCTTTGAGCATCTCCAAACTGGCGACAAGGGAGAAATGTATTGCAGAGATGAAATAACAAACTGTACGGCACTGTATGGTACAGTACAGCAATGTTGATTGCCACACTGGGATAATTATTTAAGCAGCTGACTTGACTACGTACGAGCTTGTGGACGTGGCATGGGACGGCACCTGGCAGGAAGGAGCAAGGAGGGCAGTTGGGCAGGAAGGTGGAGGAAGGGGGGTCGGTCCCACGCTGCAGGTTACGGCCCATAGAATTCTGGAGATTAATTGATTAGTGGGTGACATGACAGAGTAATCTGTCGGGTCTGCTAGTTGGTTGCAGTCACACTGCACGTCCGCCGCAAGGGGATACAGCACTGTGAGGACTCCGTAATAAGCGGGCCAACACCAACCTTGGTGAGAGTGTTGAAGCCTTGAAGCCTACCAAGTGGTTGTGGCAAGCAGGGCTGACAGGAATCGGTGTCTACCGCGGTGGAGATAAATCTCTCTGATGCCTTGAGAGTAAGCCCTGACGCCGAGACGGCCCCCGGTACAGCCGCCGCGTCAACATCGACCCTGCAATCCGCGGCCGATTGCCAGCAGAGCGCTGTGCATGTTTGCGGTCCACTGGTTACTTGTCCATCCTGGACATCCTGGACATCCTGCCCGCTGTTCTAGTTGGTTGCTCACCTTCTTTTGCCAGGCAGACTGGCAGGCTCGTTCCCTTGGGATATTGTGGATGGGTGTGGATGTGTTGGTGGATGAGGGACTCGGTATGTGGATGTCCCCTGGCGCTGCCGGCTTTGTCTGTTGTTTTGTTTGCCCCAGCGCGGCGCTCCATCCAACTTCCCCATCTTACCACATCCTCCCCACTCCATCTCGATGGATTGCCCCGGCAGTTTATTGGTGGCGAATGCACGGAGTACGGAGTATTATCCCAGCTGTGGACTTAATAACGAACTGGGCAATGCCAAATAGGGTGTGGGTGCGGCTGCGGGAGCTACCAGCTACCAGCTAACTAATATCGTAGTGACGCCCCCACAGCCTATGCTGATGGCCCGCCTTGTTTTTCCCGTCTTTCCAGATGAAAGCTTCAATTCTACGGGGCTGAGATGAAGCACAATCGAGCAGAACGGCCGCATCTCTTTATCTAACCATACCATCAACGTGGTCCGTTGGTCATCAATCCAAAGAGCGTGGTGCTTCACGCGTTACACTGTGCGTAGCGTGGTCACCGGAAAATGGCTTTTTCAACCAACCTTACAACATGGAAGAGGACTATGCTCTGCATGAGCCAACCTATGCGATCCAAGTGGTTTCCGTTGGTGCCAGCGACCCTTGTCTCGCTCGTGTCATGGCCCACGACAAGCTTTCGGAAAAGTGTCAATTTTTTTATGCCTACCAACATCCCACACACCATCTTTCTAGCTGTTCCTGCTGATGCAACGAGCCAACGACGCCCCAAACGTTCATATTTCTGGTCGTCACACCCGTCCGTCCATCCGTCTTGTTGTGTTCTGTTTGACAGTCTAGAGAGCCACGCGAGATGATCTTTGCGTGTACGACTGGCCGACAACGGCCGGGGTTTGTACAATGACAGGTCTGGTTGAACGACGTGCAGCAACATCAAGAGAATCAATGTCCGACGATTCTGCAGTGTCAGCGGTCCATTTTACGCATGCTCCATGGTTATGCCAGGGGTCTGGTCCATTGCAACACCAAGGACAGCAACTTTCTGCAAGTTGCTGCAAATGGACTTTCGACCCACTGTGAATTGAATAAAGTATTTTGAAGGTTCCCTTTGTTGCTGTCACTCTGTGGCCCGGGCATCGGGTCTCGCAGCAAATGACTCTTCGTGTTGCAAGGCCGTGCAAGCCGCCACTGATACCTTGCCAGTATTGCACTGCACAGTACGGCTGAATGAAGACCGTTGTATGTACATTCCCATTGTGTTTTGGGATTTCCGGACACATCAAACTACAAGGTCTGGATTACGTTGACTACAGTAATGCACAGCAGGGATAATTTTCTTTGCTTTCCAAGGACTGCGGCTCTGGACAACTGGGGCTTCAGGTAACTAGGGTATTACCGGCATGGCGATACGATGCGGGATATTAATGCAACCTTTCACATATGACCCTTCGATTTGCCAAGGAACCACTACTTATTCATACAGTAATGAACACTGCACAGTGCAATGCAGCAAACATCTCAACCTTCTTATCCAGCAAAGTGCTCAGGAGAGACCTCCTCCAATATAACGTCAGACACGAACCGTGTCTGCCGCCCATCTGCCTCCTCGACCCAGTGATCCAAGCCACGTAGCGACTCGAGATCATCCCCAACGTCTGCTCTGCGAGTAAATTTCGCACCCATAGCCATATGTTCCACGGAAGCCATCACCAGCCCAGAGCCCGTCTTGAAGAACCTGAACGACGGGTCCTCGCCACGACCATGAATCCCACCAGGCCCATCCACCTTGACCATCCCACCCTGCAATTCAAATCCATCATTAACACAAGGCTGATTCAAACAGTACATCACGCCCTTGGCGCCGGGATTCGCAATCCCCACCCGGAATTTGCGAGTTCTGTAGCCCTTCACCACCCACGGCTCGTAGAGGTCCAGGAGCAAATCCGTCTGACTTGCACCCGAAGACGTACGCACACATCGAGACACTGCTTGCCCATTGGACAGCCCGTTCTCCAACGTAAAGTAGAAGGGATACTCGTCGCACGTCCTGTACTTTCCCCCAATGTGCCCTACCTCCTTGGAGTGCTTGTGCCCGGCACAACATCTGTTGTCTGCCATTTTGCAACCGGACGCTGCCCGGTTCTGAGCCATTATATCCCAGGCCAGCGATCCGTTGTCCCAGGTCAGGTGCTGGGGGAAAGTTGGGCTCGCACAGCGCATGGCCCAGCACATGTTGGTGCAAACTTCAGGCATTGTCTCGCAGTCAAAGGTGATGTCCGGTGCCGAGGCGTGGACAGAGATACTGAGAGCCCAGGCGAGGCACACGGCGCGGTTGGGTATCTTGGCGAGCATTATGTTGTTATTTCCAAGTGCTTTTTTTAAACACAGCTCGGCACGAAACGATGCGAAACAATTCCTTCTCTCCGTTTGCAGCAGAACTTGTGCATGTGCAGGATAAAAGCAATTGATACGAATGCTCGCTGGATTTTTATCTATCTTGACCCAGCCAGAAGGTTTGCTCCGGGCTGTCTGGCACCAACTCTATTCCCCCTATGTAAGCCAGCGCTTTCTGAAGGGTAATGTAAATAGTATCTTTTGGTGCATTTTAAGGTTTTGACTCGCAGCCAACTGCTGTGTGTACACTACACCTCTTTCTGTCACCGCAATAGACGGGGCGAAGATGATATGAAGTACAAATGGCCAAACTCTTGCCCTTATCATCATCAAAAACTCTCACATGGCATTTACATAACTACCTGGTGCTCCGTAACTAATCTGGGTCTCATCGGGGGCGTGTTTCCACTTTATGCCGTGATCTAGTTACTCCGTAGTTACGGAGTGCACCTTTTTGATGTAATTACAAAGCGCCACGTTCACACAAGCCCCGTTCTTCCACCACCTCTTTTTAATAACGAGCAAAGGAAGGAAAAAAAACGAAAAGGACAAAAAAGACATCAAATCTACCCCATAGTGGTCCTGCAATGCTCACAGCTAGCGAATCGGGGCATTAGTCGTTTCGACCCAAACTCCCCTTCGGGACCCATAGCGGCTTGTAAGACCGCAACTCCCCTGTATTTCGTGGGTCGTGTAAATAACACAAGCAAGGATTTTTTCCGTTGAGATGGATCTGAGTGTGATTTTAGTTATTTACTCCGTAGTCCAGCTTGGGGCCAATTCCTTGTTCAGTCGTTGGTGACATCATCACGAAAGAACAGCTCGCTTGGCTTCATGCCTCGTGGTCATCTGGCCACGAAAACGAGGCCACAGCATTTTCTTCCCCCGTTGGATTTCTCAAATAGAGATGACGTAGTCACTGCTTTCACTTCTTTGCATATTTTAAACGGGCACTTTGGTCATTTGGTCAGGGAAAATAGTAGAGTGCCGAGCATTGTACTCCCAGCTGACGTCGTAGCATTAATGCATCAGACTATGCTGTCGGCTTGCGGCCCGAAACCAAAGTCCAAGCCACCGCGATCTAGGGTGGGTGTAACTAATTATCTTATCAAGTACGGAGTAACTACTTCGTAACTACTCAGTACTCCGTCAACAGTGCTTTATTTGGCGTTACTGACTGGGAGCGTCTAATTTGAAGCTTTGCTCCCGGCCGAGAATACAGACACTGACTGAACACCCAACACCATATTCTCTACTCCGTACCAGTACAGTGCGGCAAACCTTCCCCAAAAAACCATAATGTCCCATTTCCATTGGCAGACGCCATGTATCCTATCATTCACCGCCATCGCCATTATTCTCGCCAAGCCAAGCCAAAAAGCCACTCGTACCACACCGGCAGCCCACCAACCGCAACCGCAACCGCAACCTTACCAAAGGGCATATCATTCCAAGCACATACGAGTCAACGTACTACCTCCCCAAGATGGACACTACGAATATTCAGTGATTGATAGTGGCGTCAACGCCACCATGCCATGCGCAATCTTACGACGCAGGTCTGCAGTGCGGAGAAAAATGTTAGCGCTGTGTGTAATATCTGCACGCGTTCGGGCTCCCATGCAGTTGGTGGGAGCTAGCTGGCGTTCGAAGACGACGTATTATCATGGGTTCCTTGGATTCAGCACCACGGCAAATGACCACTCTGTCAAGCATGGATAACACGGTCCTACTGACCTATGCACCGAGATTCTAGCCGCAGCAATATCTTCATTATCACATTTCCAATTCTGACGACGATGCTGTCATATAACAAGAAGAAAAAGAAAGAAAAGCCACAAAAACAATCCGAAATGGAAACAGCTATACGAGAAGCACCGACACGCTTTCTGTCTTCGGCAAATGTAAAAACAACATATCATTAACCTGGCTGCTCTTCCGTTCAGTAACGCCTTGTCCATGCCATGCACCCTTGCCCAGTGATATTGTATCCAATCCTTTCCAGTCTCTTTACCTGTCCACTTCCGCCAATATGTAAGCCAGCTACTCCGCCTTACTTCATTCCTGTGGTAGTCCTTCCAACACGTTCATGGCCCTTGTACCCTCCTTTTCGAACTGCGTAACCATGGCCTCGCATTCATGCTTGAGCTTGTTCTCTGCCTCGCCCGCATTGAAATAAATCCACTCCTCAACCGTCATTCGTTTCTCCGGACTGGTCAGCTCCTTGCCCTGTTGGAACAGTCGACTGACCGCATTTTCCTTGTCCACCATTACACGCGGGGTACCCATAACGGCATCTAGATCGATAGCAGTCCACGGGGTTTGACTTTGCAAGCCGGCCGCAAGCATATTGCGTTTTGACGGAGAAGTGCACATTGGTGTGACTGCAACAGGTGCAAGCACGACACGCTTCGTCTTGGCGCTGGGCGCTGGTATAGATGACGGAGGCTGATTTTCGGCATCGGACGATTGCGGTGACTGGGATGGCGAAAGCGCCGGTTGACGCGCTGACGGTGCAGGAGAGACGATCTTGGCAGGAGTAGACGGTGGCTCTGCCACCAGTCTCGACCTGGAAATCACCGGTGAAGAAATCTCTGGGGGGGGAGAGGATTGTTTGAGCTCCAACGTTGCTGCAGCTTCACCTTCATCAGTATCCTCGTGTATCTCGAGCCCATCATTGTCTGGCTGCTCAGCGCTGCGTGTCGGCGAATCTGCTGGTCGTGTAGTAGTAGTAGCTTTCTTTGCTGGCCTGCCTCGGACAGGTTTGGTTGACGTATTTGCAGACTTCGAGCTAGCATTTGAAGCCAATGAGGACTTGGCAACTCGCCCGCCCGTCCTCTTTGCCGATGGCGACTGCACAGATTCTGATTTTTTAACCACTGTGTCTGTACTGCCAATACTAGCCTCGTGCTCTTCTTCCTCTTCCTCCTCTACTACCAGAGGCTCAATAATCTCTGCCTCTGTTTCAGGTTCAGGAGATGGTGATGGAGCCTTTGCTTTCTTTTGTTTTGTCTGTGTTGATGCCTTGCGAGTTCCTGTTGCTGCTTTGCGTCCCTTCTTAGGAACATGAAGCTCTTGCTTCGGCCCATCGACCTCCATTTCAGCCTGTAGGTTACGAAGCTCCTCATCTATCACTCCGTCATCCGCCTCAACTTCCACCGGATCGAACATGGCATAGTCTTTGGTTTTCGGCATATTATTCTTGGTTTTTGCTATAGAACGCTCTGATTCCGAGTCATGAGCAATTTCATCGTCGGTAGCGAACCGTTCCAAGTCAGCTTCAAGTTGACGTTCGATTTCTTCGTCATCAGGGAAGTCTTCAGGCGCTGCTCGAAGGGAAGCCATAGATGCTGACAACGCTGAAGGCTTGCGGTTGGATTTAGTGCTGGAGCTGCTCGCGCGGCTAGTCGCTCTGGAGGCTTCCACCAGATCGATATCCTCAGGAGTGATGGTAGAGCTATCAACCTGACTACTTTCACGAGTTAAAGTAGCTTTTCTCTTGGGGGCCGGAGCCTCAGACAAGAAGACAATGGAATCGTCAATAGCATCACTTGTACGTTTCTTGCCGCGTGTCGATTTTGTTGCTTTCGGTTGGGGAACGACTTCTTTATGGCCTGATTGGTCTTCTAGTTCCTCTTGCTCAACAGCTTGTGACTTTTTTGATTTGGCTCTGCTAGCCTTCGTAGCTGTCGCTTTCTTTTTCCTGCCCGCCGTCTTCTTTCCTTCCTGGGTCATGGTCGATGCCGTCGTGAGGACACTATCCTCGGGCTCTGCCGTCATGTCAGCAACTGACCCAATATCCGACGCCGCGGTGGCGACCGATTGAACTGATAGTCGTGATGCTTTGGATCCCCGCACAGCTTTGCCACGAGTTGTCTTCTTCTTGGCAC
Organism: Conoideocrella luteorostrata; assembly: GCA_032433595.1. Classification (NCBI taxonomy): domain Eukaryota; kingdom Fungi; phylum Ascomycota; class Sordariomycetes; order Hypocreales; family Clavicipitaceae; genus Conoideocrella; species Conoideocrella luteorostrata. The sequence continues at coordinate 159,647 of JASWJB010000051.1, forward strand.
CGCCAAATTGGTCGAGGAGTGTAAAGAAAGAGCAGTTTGGTGATCGATTGAAATGTTCGTCACTTTATAATTGTTAGTGTTTAATAATTGCACCGGTAACGTGAAACAGAGCACTCACTAAGGTTTATCATTTGGTTCCCATCCATCCAGAGCCAGCTGGCAGTACGCGCAAGTGGCCATGTCATCAGACTCTTCCGTTGGCGTATAGCTCCACCCAGCTTCAACCAGCTATAATCATCAAATTAGTAGGAAGTCTCCTTCTGACAGGTACCGCCCCAACTAACCTGCTTGGTTTTGCATTTCCAGCCCTTCCTTCCATCATGAGGCCACTTGCCGGCAAATGTTGCCTTTCGCGCCTCTACCATGTCTGGCGAGCTCGGGTCTTGCGTGGCATACTTCTCGATATCTACTTCAATGGCTGTCGCTATAGCCCAGCCGCAGTTGTTGGCATGTTTGAGATGCTCCTCAAGCGGATCGTCGCCGGTTTCCCATCCATCCAAGCCCTTTGCGCAAAGGAAACATACGCAGTTATCTGGGTTTTCGGGATACGGTTCGAAGTAGAATCCTGCCTTTGCGAGCTGCCAAGAAACTGTTAGTAGGGTTGAACGACATAAAAGTTGTTCATAGAGGTGACATACGCTGGCTGGCGCAATCTGTTTGTGCGGCCAATTCAAAGCCTTTCCCCGTCCGCCGGCAGTAGATCCTCTTTTCTTAGAATTTTTTTGAAAAGAGGCAAGTCGTGCCTCATAAGTAAAATATTGATCCATGCTAAGGCGCGAAAGACTCGATGATTTGTCGCCAATGGTCCAGCTCAATTTACATGTGCCCGTCGCAAGGTTGTTGCCGTCGTCAGTAGGCTGCGGCAGGCGTGACAAGAGGAGCTGGTAGGTCTCAAGAAATGCTTTGAATCATCTCTATTCAGATCGGCTTCGATCAGGTTGTTGGAGAGAAAGCCTGCCTCCACGACTCTGCGAGTTTGGGAAAAGATACACTCTGTCGATGTCTAACTGTTTGGACGAAAGAGAGACGCAGTAGTGGTGGTCGTGGCGAGACCCGCAGTTGATTGGTGGCGACCGCGTTTGTTTACTTTCGGGGCAGTGTGGGGGCATCAGCCGCCTTGTCAGGATCCTCACCTCCAATTGTACGGAGTAATCAGCCTGAAACCAAGGCCATCGCTCAGTACTACTTCCGGCATACATCTATTGTACTGGACGAGTCATATTCCAATGGGTTGTCCTTTCTGCGCGATAACATCCGATCTGGTTTGCAAAGCTTCCTTCGCTTCTTGAATTTTGTCGGAAGCACAGTACCATCCTTCAAGTATGATGCTGCAGGATAATTGTCAGGCTCTCAGAACCGATGTTGACCATGAGCTGTGTACGTAGTCTCGTCGCGATCATCGTCGTGAAATGTCTGTTGGGACTGAGGGCTAGAGAGAGGAGCATTTCATTCGTGCCGTCCATTATATTTTCTCCCCCACCAGCGTTCAGCTGCATTCAATCAATTAAAGATATATTCCTTTTTAGAGGTTGTGGATTTATATTTCACAGTCTATTTTGTCACCCAGACGTCCCTTACAATTTTCCAGCATCCTTCATAGCTTTCTCACCATCAACGAGCACGCACCAGCCGTCGTGTCCGCGGCCGCCATTTCCATATACGACAGACTGGAAAGCACCCTGTCCAAGGGCTAATTTCAAAACTTCATCATCAAAAGTACCAGGCTGTAGCCAAATAGAAGGAACTCCCAGCTTCTTGGCCTCCTCCAGAACCTTGAGGGTGACAGGCGGGGCCGTGATAATAGAAACAGATGTTTCCTTAGGGCTCGACAGCGAGGAAAGGTCCGGGACCGTAGGATAGTCCTCTCCATCTACGGTCACCGCCGGTGATCCGGGGTTAATGGGAGTTACGTTTAGGTCATGGTGCAGGTACCAGGCATGAACTGTTCCCTTTGTCAGTTACCGAATCTAAGATGGGACGAGAGACGACGGAGATTTCGGCGGATTACGAGCCTTTGTGGCCGAACTTGGCCGGGTTCGAGCTCGCGCCGACCACAGCAAAGAAGGGTGACGTAAAGAACTTGCGCGCGGTTATCTCAGTTGCCATTTTGGATCAGCAATATTATTCAAACAGGCGAGCACTTTTGATTGGTAGTTGATTGTGGCTTTATTTGCAGATGCCAGGTACTGCCAGCGAGGAGAAAGTGTGAGCTACAATTTAATAAGAGTAACGGCTCGGGGTCGATGTGCTCATTCCAACGGCGATGGCGAGATGTGTCGTCGGCTCTGCGCTGCGGGCGGGGTTCTGGATGCTGGGCTGGCAGCTTAGGTGGTTGCCATAACGAGACCAAGCCGACAGCGAACTAGTTGTAGTTTTGTACCAGTTATTGTAATCCCGAGTTCGGCCGAATCGGCGTAGTTGTGAAGGCTCAACGGAGGTACATTGACCTTGTCACTATATCTGCAGCATAGTTCCGGAGGACAGGAGCCAATCCGGGAGCCTGTATAACTGACATACTATTATAGCAATGTCTTTATTCGCGTAAGGAGCATCGTGCCTCGCACACTTCAACAGAGCACTGCTGACAGCATAGTTAAAGGAAAGCGACGTTCTCTGCGGCGGGCTATGCTGCAGCAAGACCTTCATACCCTCCGAGTTTATTCAAGACGGTGCTTTCATATCACAAGGCCCAGTCTACGTCAGGCGTCCTTCTGGACATAGGCTGTGGCCATGGGCTGATCGCGAGGGCACTGAGCTCTCACTTTACTCAAGTGCTGGGTATCGACACTAGCCCTGGGATGGTGAGGCAGGCAACTTCCACCACTCACGACTCCAAAATCACTTTTCGTCACGCTGGTGCGGAAGACCTATCATTCTTACCTGACAAATCTGTTGATATGGTAGTGGCGGGACAATCGGCTCATTGGTTCAACTATGATGAAGCCTGGCCAGAACTCTCACGAGTATTGAAACCAGGCGGCTCGCTCGCCTTCTGGGGTTACAAAGACAACGTTCTAATCGGACACGAGAAAGCCAACACAATATTTGATAGGTTTTGCTACGCGGATGGAGAGGTTGAGCCGGGCGTTGAAAGTATGAATGCCTATTGGGAGCAACCAGGACGCAGCAAAGTCCGGCATCTTCTGCGGGAGGTCGAACCGCCTATAACCGAGTGGAAAGACATCCACCGAATTCTCTATGATGTGACTCCGGGTTGCGAAGAGTTGCCGGACCCTGAAACAGCATGGATGCAAAAAAGAATCAACCTAGGACAGCTTGAAGCGTACGTTCGCACGTTCAGTGCATTCCAAGGTTGGCGTGATGCTCGCCCACAAGTGAGAAGTCGCGCAGAGGGTGGTGCTGGAGATTTAGTTGATATACTCATGGATCGCATCGTTAGTTCGGAGCCGCAATGGAAACGGCTCGGAGATGGTTGGAGGGATGCGGAAGCTGACACGGTATGGGGTACATATATTCTCATGGCGACGAGGCGGTGAGATAACTGGGATGCCCACTCGCTTCCAGCGCCAAGCATGCTTGAGACGACTTTGAGGGGAGTTCGTGTAGATGGCTAGATGCTACATGGTCCGTAGCGGTGTTGTAATTTATTCTATCACACAAATACTGTAAGACATACGCGTTGCATTGCTGCATTTAGCCTGCTGGCCTCGCAGGAGAGCTTGCCGGAAGACGTTACGCGATGCACACATCGTCAGCACATGGCACTGTCCCGCCCAAGAGCCAATTGTGAGGGTGCAGTTGCGCTCGCCGCAAATCGTACATCGATTTCGTGTGTGGAGTTCTCAGCCCTTGAGATGTTTCGTCTGGAACCCTGCCCCTTGCCATCGACTGAGACACAAGTCCTCGCTCTTGATTGAGTGCCGTTGCCCCGTCAAACGGAGCAGGCGCCATGCCCACGCCCACGCCCGCACTTTTGTTGACGTTTGACCCATGCAACCACACCCAAAACACAGCAGCAAACTCAGCATGGCGGTAGGAAAGATGGGACGTGGGGCTTGTCAAGCCCAGAGCCCATGTCAGGAGGGCAGCAATTTCGCTGCTGTCCCTTTCTCTAAATCTTTCCAACTCCATCAACAGTGCTTCAGCTACTGGGCTCAAACGCAAGAACGACTTCACGCAATATTACTCGACGTTTATCAGCTTCAATTCTAGGTTACAGGCGCCGTACGAAAGTGTGTGCTGGAACTTGCAGAGGCTTTCCCACCCCCTTACGATCCTACCATAAATACAGACCATGGTGAGTTGCCCCAGCACCCACACCTCCCGAGTGTAAACAAAAGAGCCCGAGGAAGGAGCCCCGCGACCAGCCGGCGTCGCCATATGATTCGTCGACGGCCACCCGAACGACGCCGTTGTCCCCCTTCCTGATTCTTCGCAAACGATGAAATAGCACTTTGGCCGGACTTTGTATCGCACAAACCATCAACCCAGTCATCTCACGACAGCCATCTCCACCTTGCTTCTCATTTTACAGATAAAGAACAAAGAACAGTCGACACCGCTCTAGCTACTCGCGCACGCAGCTTCTTGTTGACCACGCTCTCCTCTCTTTGTGCGCATAAGCCAACCAAGCGCTCTTGCCACAAGTCTCCTTTTTTGGGCCTCATCGATAGCAAAACAGAATATCAGATAGAGCCATGTCTTCTAACCAGTACGATTCCCAGGCTTCCACTAACTACAAGGAGGCTTTTGCCCTCTTCGATAAGCGCGGCAATGGCCGTGTGACTTCGGACAGTTTGGGCGATTTGCTACGCGCTTGTGGTCAGAACCCCACGCTGGCCGAGATCAAGGACCTTGAGAAGACCGCAGGTAGTGACTGTCAGTGACATATCCCCACCCATCAGCTGCATTGATTCCTCAAGCGGGCAGGTGTTGACTAGTTTTTTACAGTCGATTTCGAGTCTTTCCAGCGCATTCTGAACCGTCCTGGTGGTTTCCGCGATCCGGGTGAGCCCGAGGAATACTGCCGTGGTTTCCAGGTGTTTGACAAAGATATGACGGGCTATATCGGGGTGGGCCAGCTCAAGTATATTCTAACAAACTTGGGCGAGAAGATGTCAGAGGATGAAGTTGATGAGCTTCTCAAGGCTGTGGATACTAGCTCTGGCCAGGTCAACTACACAGGTATGTTTTATCCGTCTCTTGCGGAGGCACAGGCCAATATATTTGCGCTGTGCGGCTCTACGAGTGCGGCGATCTGATAGACTAATGGGAATGGCACAGACCTTGTCCGAACCATCCTTGCCAACTGAGAAAAGATCATGACACTGTGACTTTCGACTGCGCTGTTTTGTAAGACACGGCTCCTCGGTTAATTTTTGCATCTGCGGACGGGATGGCGTTGCTTTTTGTTTTGATCATTTCGGCGATGGTGAACACATGGAATATGGTTTGGGATAGTGTCTTAGGGTAACTGGGTCCTGGCACGAGACTCGTTGCTTTGTGTACGGATATGTAAAGTTGCCTCGGTAGATTATTTGCTTAGATACAGTTTCTTGCAGGCTGTCCGGGAAAGAAATAAAGCAGATCCATTACAGCTTATATCAGTTTTCTGGTGACGTACGGTTGCTTGGCCGATAGTCGTCTGCGTCGACTTCTCAAGGGGCAGCATTCTTGGCAGTTAGCATCAGCTACCTCAATTTCCTCGCCCATTGGCGCTCGGTTGCAACATGGATTGGTGGAGCAAACTCTTGGGGAATGCAAGCTTGATTTACTTTCAATACTGTTACGCAACTGGCGTGGACAGATGCGCATGGACGGATTAATCGTTTGCAGACATTGGCTTCACGTGTGCCGGTGCTGGTGGCCCTTAGTTACCACTTTCCCCAGACTGGCAGGTGCTGCCTGGTAGACTTGCCGCGTCGGCGCCCGCATAGGCTGATGGGGAGCGCCTGGGCGAGGGGTTGATAGTTTCGTTAGTGGAGGAGGCCAGGTTACTGCTCCATATTTTAGCACGAAAGACCTATTTTCTGCGGTCTGAAGGTGTTGACAGACTCTTGTACGGAGTACGGAGTATGTGGGTTTCATTGACAGAAGTTCATCCTCGTACAGTCTTGCTCGTGTTACTATTACACAATCGCGCCTCGTTCCGTTGCCAGCTATCCAACCACAGCCGGGCGGGCTTCGAAGAATACGCCTTTCTGAGTTCTCTACTCCATCCGCATCACTCGTTCCTGCAGCCACGCTGGATAGGCGGGCTCGGTTAAAGCTGCCTCTCACTCTCCTCGCTCTCTCCCTCCTCGTCGTGGTCATCGCCGCAACGTTGGCTTCCTCACGGGGTTTCCACCGCCTCACGACTCTAATCAATCACCTCCGCCCTGAAGGAACAATAGCAGTCCCAGCCTTCAGCGGGAAATACCGTTCATTGACGACTGCCAGCATGGCTGGAACTCGGTACCAGAACCCTCCTCAGGCACCACCCGTCTTCACCCACACTGCGGAGTCGGTTGTGGAAGTTGTCAATAGGAACAATGCCCTTACCAAGAGCATCCTGGATAAGATGGTGGCCGATGTGAAGCCTGAAAATGCTACCTTCGCCAATGTTCTGGAACCCACTCTCTTAAGCGACAATGAACTGGAAGTGAGCAACCACGTTACCATGTTTTATCAGTACGTGTCCGCTAGCAAGGAGCTCAGAGAAGCATCCACCAAAGCGCAGGAGATTTCAGATGAATTTAACATCGAAATCAAGATGCGTGAAGATGTGTTCAAGCTAGTGGATTCTGCTTTCAACACCCGTGGCTCTCAGAAGCTGGACGCCGAGTCTCTGCATTTGCTGGAGAAAGAGCAGCAAAGGTACATTCGTAATGGTCTTCTGCTGCCTGTTGGCCCTCAGAGAGATCGGTTCAAGGAGATTCAGAAGCGCCTTAGCCAACTCTGTATCCAGGGCAACAAGAACTTGAATGACGAGACGGGCGGCGTCTGGTTCACTCTAGAGGAGCTTGAAGGTGTGCCCGCGGATGAAATTGACATCAACCAGCTCGACAAGGGTACTGGTGAGAATGAAGGAAAGTTTAAGGTTACGTTCAAGTACAACCACTTGATCCCCTTAACTAAGTACGCTGTCCGGGAGGCAACTCGGCGGACTTATGCCATTGCCGACGCCAACAAGGTCAACCAAAACGTCCCGCTATTCCAGGAAATCATCGTCCTCCGAGACGAAGCCGCTCGTCTACTCGGATTCTCAGATCATGCCAGTCTCATCATTTCCGAGAAGATGGCCAAGTCCACCAGTCGTGTCAACGACTTTCTTGGTGATTTACGCCAGCGGCTGGCTCCCGGGGGCGCTAATGAGATCGAACGTCTCCTTGAATACAAGAAGAAGCATTGCGAGGCTCATGGTGCGCCTTTTGATGGAAATTTTTATCTTTGGGACCTTTCTTTCTACTCGAGAATCATGAAGGAGAAGGAATACAGCATCGACGAGTCAGAAGTTTCTCAGTACTTCCCTGTGGATACTACCTATCAGGCCATGGTCAAGATCTTTGAGCAAATCTTTGGCTTTGTTTTTGTTGAGCTTGGTAAGGAGGACCGTGCCAGACTAAGTCCTACCGGCCGATCTGAAGACATTGCTTGGCACGAGGATGTGATCATCTACTCCGTTTGGGACGATGAAGCTTCCGGTAGCGGTTTCGTCGGCTACTTGTACTTGGACTTGCACCCCAGGGACAACAAGTACGGTCACAATGCCAATTTCAATGTAGAACCTGGCTATCTCAAGGAAGACGGAAGCCGAAACTATCCCGCCACTGCTCTGGTATGTAACTTCAGCAAGCCTAGTGCCAACAAACCTGGACTTCTAAAGCATCCCGAGGTTGTTACTTTATTTCACGAGCTTGGTCATGGTATCCATGACCTTGCTGCACGCACACGGTACAGCTACTTTCACGGCACCAATGTTGCCCGTGACTTTGTCGAGGCACCTTCCCAGATGCTTGAGAATTGGTGCTGGACGCCAAGTGTTCTAAAGTTCCTCTCTCAGCGCTGGGATACGGGCGAGCAAATCCCTGATGATATAATTGAGAGGCTCATTAAGACCAAAAATTTCAACTCGGCCACTGCCAACCTGGCGCAGCTCTCTTTCGGCATCTTTGACATGACCGTTCACACACCCAAGTCTCACGACGAAGCTAAAAACATGCCCATTCCTCGTATATGGAACGAGCTCCGTGCAGATATCACAGGCATTAAGGGCCCCGAGGCACAAGGAGAGGGACTGTAAGTGTTTTTTTTCTCTTGGGTGTACGAATAAAATGCCTGTACAACATGGAAGCATTCAGTGGCACTAACTTGCATTCTACAGTGAATGGGGTAACCGATTTGCGAGTATCGGTCACTTCATTGGCGGCTACGATGCCGGTTATTACGGCTATCTCTACTCGCAGGTCTTTTCTCGTGACATGTTCTCTTCATTCTTCGAGAAGGACCCCATGGATCCCAATGAGGGTCGCAGATATCGTGAACTCGTGTTACGCCGCGGTGGTAGTCAGGAAGAACTGCAGACGCTGAGGGACTTTTTGGGCAGAGAACCGAGCTCGGAGTCTTTCTACAAGGAATTGGGCCTCGCTTAGACCTACGCAGTAAAATAAGTAAGAGAAAGATAGATAGAAATTCGTTTGTTATCACTTTCGATTTACGACAAGTATCCAGAGTCCAAATTTAAGTCACCCCATGCTCTTCATGCTGGCGGCTTTCGTCGGTCCCCAATGTAGAAACGTAGAAGGTAATGTATTTCTATACATCTTCAGGTCGTTACACCTCATTTCCTCCACATACAAGATCCATTAATCCATTCTCATATAGGCATAAACGTATATCAATTTCAATATCATTATCCACCATCGGAAAGACATTCTAGAACCTGTTCTCATGGAATTAAAGGAACGTAATTCACCATCATTATGGCATAATTAGAGCATGCTGAGCATGAAAGAAGTAAAAGTGGTGGCAAGTGTCAGAGTGGTGAAATATCCTGACATCTTAAGAGTGGCCCCAGCTGCGGTTGAATGTGAGGTTGTCACCGCGCTGGTGCTAGCAGAGACGCCACTGCTGATGTCGGTGCTGGAGCCTGCGTTCGTAGTCCCAGGGGTTGTACCCTGGGGTGTGGCACCCGACGATGTAGTATCGCCTACGGAACCAGTGCTTGATGCGCCGCTTGCTTTAGCTGTCCTTTCCGTCTCTACGCTTGATGCCGAGCTTGCGGTGTTTGAGGTCTGACTGACAGACCCGCCAGAGGGACCGCTAGAAGGACCGCCAGAGGGACCGTTGGATGAACTGCCAGAGGGACTGCCAGAGGGACTGCCAGAAGGTAAAGACGATGTGGGTGCTGGCTCAGAAACAAAAGTTTGAGATGCCGATGTCTCAGTGCTACCGGTTACTGTCGAGGCAAGAGAATCTGTAGGGCTCTGACCCGGAGTTGTGGTTGAGGTCACAGCCGTAAACCCTGGACCACTGGTATCAATTTGCGAGCTCGTTCCCACTCCCGGCAGCTGCGAAACAATCGGGTCAGGCCCTCCTAGAGACGTAGTTGGCTTTTGTGTTTGACCACCTTCGCAATATCTGATGTACTGCCCTAACTTAGTATCTACGTAGTCCGAAGGATTCTTTGTAGGGTCGTTATTTCCTCTTATGCAGGTATAGCACGACTCACGACTGGCCTGAAAGGAGGAGCCCTTGGCGCACAGCGCATCAGATTTTCCAACCGATAAGGCAACTACTAAGGCGTCATTGCAATTATCATAGCACACTGCCGGGGTGGTGTTATCTCTCTTATGCTTGCATGACTTGCTCTCATCTTTCTTGTGAGTTCGAGCTCCCAAGGCACGAGTGGAGTGTGTTGTTTTGGGGTAAACAGATATCGAGGCTTGCGACTCCCAGTTACCGGTTGTGATAGTGGTGGTGTGCCCATTGATGACCTGGCGGTAGACTTCGAATTCGAAAATATCGTAAGACAGGCCAAAGGCTTCCGGGTTAAGATTGAAATAACCATATGATGGCGGGTAGTAGTTGGTCTTACATGCGTCCCAAGTGACATTGGTGTATGGAGGAGATGGGATACAGTACTTAGGGTCGCAGAGAAAATCGTCTGTGGGAACATCAGGCCACAGATTGCAACCGTTTGGCTTAGGTGGGTTGCATACAAAGCCCGGCTTGCAACCGAAAGTGAGATCTGACTTGGGATCAAGTGGTGCTGAAGCCCCCGTGGGAGATGGACACACAGTGGCCTTGAAGATTGGCGTAACTGTGACGGTACTGCCTGGCCGTGTGACTAGCGACGGAGGCAAGGTTTGGGGCTTGGTCTCAGTGATTGTTGAGCCTGGCAGAGTAATAACCCTCGTTGATTGCCCTTCAGTCACCGTGACTACGGAGGAGGGCAGCGTCCTGGTGACAGTCACAACTTGCGTCATTCCAGGAATAGTTTGGGTATTTCCCGGAAGAGTGATTGTGCTTGGCTGCGCAGGAACTGTGACGGTCTCTCCTGGCTGTGTGACAGTCTTTTCTGGCTTTGTAATTGTCTCGCCTGGCTTAGTGACGGTTTCTCCCGGTCTTGTTACAGTTCCCCCCGGTATTGTGACGGTCTCTCCCGGTCGAGTAACCGTTTCTCCGGACTTTGTCACGGTTTCTCCAGGTTTTGTGATCGTCTCGCCAGGTTTTGTGACAGTCCAGCCCGGTCCAATGACCGTTTCTCCGGGCTTTGTAACGGTCTCCCCAGGCTTTGTAATAGTCTCGCCTGGTTTTGTGACTGTCTCTGCCGGCTTGGTGACGGTCTCGCCTGGTTTTGTGACTGTTTCTCCAGGCTTAGTCACGGTTTCTCCTGGTTTAGTGATAGTCTCGGCCGGTTTAGTAACTGTTACTGAAATCGGCTTAGTGACGGTCTCTCCTGGTCTGGTAATTGTCTCCCCTGGTTTGGTAATTGTCTCTGCTGGCTTTGTAATCACGGTACCGGACTGCGTGATGGTTTCTGCTGGCTTGGTAACTGTCACTGCCGGCAGGGTAATTGTCACAGATACCGGCTTCGTCACGGTCTCTCCTGGTCGTGTGATAGTCTCTCCTGGCTTGGTAATTGTCTCAGCCGGCTTTGTAATCACGGTACCGGACTGCGTGATAGTTTCTGCGGGCTTTGTGATTGTCACCGCTGGTAGGGTAATTGTTACAGATACTGGCTTTGTGACGGTTTCTCCTGGCCTTGTGATAGTCTCTCCTGGCTTAGTAATTGTCTCCGCCGGCTTCGTAATTATTGTCCCAGATAGTGTAATAGTCTCTGCGGGTTTCGTAACTGTCACTGCCGGTAGAGTAATTGTCACTGATACCGGCTTCGTAACGGTTTCTGGCTTCGTAATTGTCACAGCCGGCTTTGTAATTACTGTTCCAGATAGTGTGACAGTTTCTGCAGGTCGAGTAATTGTTACCAGCACTGGCTTTGTAACAGTCTCTCCTGGTTGCGTGACAGTTACTGGCTTTGTGATTGTCTCTGCCGGCTTTGTAATTACCGTGCCAGATATGGTGACTGTTTCTGCTGGTTTGGTGACTGTAACGGATACCGGTTTCGTGAGAGTCTCTCCTGGCTGTGTGACGGTCTTGTCTGGTCGTGTAACTGTCTCGCCTGGTTTAGTAACTGTTCCTCCCGGTAGGGTAACCGTCTTCTCTGGTCTTGTAATGTACGAAGTGACAGGATAGCTGGTCGACACTGTAGACACCAGAGTTGTATATATGGTGGTAGACTTGGTGACAATAACGGTGTTGTTGACAGTTTGAGTCACAGGGTTCTCACTTATGATAGTCTTGGTTTGCACATAAGTTGTAGTCACCCAAAGTGTCGTGGAATCGATGACAGTCTTGGTGTCGTGTACAGTAGTGGGTACTGGTACTGTGACGGGGACGGTTCGAGTTGCGATGACAGACTCAATCCCAGTGACAAACTGTGTCGTTGTGGTAGTTTTCCACTCTGTGACCGTAGTTGTGCGGCACCCATGGTTTGTTCGGCCCTTCAGTATTTGAACTTCAGGGGTGTCGTCATCAATGTGAGAAGAATCAGTTCGCTTCTGTACGTGACCCTCGCAGCTGTACAAATGTGTCAGTCCATATGTGCGATATACCAGCGTGAGAGGAATGACATGATCATAGCTCTTCCTGGATACAGATATTCTTGTACTTACTCTACTGTTTTGGTCACCGTCACCGGATACGACTGAGCATTATATTAGAACGATCGATGTAAGTGTCATATGAGTTTTTAAACATACCGCCGCATAAGTGTTTGTCGCAGTTCTAGTAATGAACTGCGTAGTGTACTCCAATTTTGTCGTGCCGTCATGCTCTGTTGCCGTTAGGTAGTGCTAACAGCCCGCGTTAATATTGAACTTGAAGACTTTGAATTTGCAAAACAACTCACCGTCTTATCTTGAAATACGGTGGAACTGAAGCACAAGTCAGCTTAATTATACTTCTACTTGTTGGTCATGACGACTTACAAAATCGTGGTCAGGATTGTCCTGATAGTGATGGGACAGCATTTTTGACAGGCCGCTTCCTGAACTTGGTCAGGAAAATTGGCCTGGTCTATTCTGAACAGACCAGCAGTCTCAGCTCCTAATGCCGCGGCCGAAACGAAGAAGGCAGCCAGAAGCGCTGGGCAGGCTCCGATACGCATGATGTTTGGCCTCCTGCAATGCCCTACAGACAGCTGTGCTGGCTTCCCTCCAACGAGTGACTAGTCAAGCGAATGCTTGCGAATAACGATTGATAGCTCCTTTATAGTAGCCCCCAAAAACGATTGGCAATTATGACAATGTGTCAGCATAAGCGATAGACGGGCTCAGTTGTTGAGTTGCTTTGAATGGCAAGTAATGGCACAGTCGAGAAGCGAATGTGATTACAACCCGTGCCCTTGCATGCCAAAACAGAGCTTCCCAGAACGAGCAGGCAAGCTCAGAGGATTCCAAATGTATGCTCAAGTGGTCGGAGGGGAGCGACAGGACTACTTTGCTGAGGAAGCTTGGGTCAAGTATGTCTCTCAGGCTCCAGCAAATCAGATGGTCTGTTCGGCAAAAAACTTAACAGAACAATACGTATTGTATGATGGTGCTCCGTTGTCTGTGGTCTATTTGGAAAAGCTAAGGACCCCGCAAGATGCACGGGACGGACAACCTTGTAAATAAAAATGAACTTTCATCTCTTCTTATCCAAGCCATTTCCACGATGGCCTGCATGGTTACCCATGGTTATGTGCCAGGATGTCTTCGCCTACATCGGCTCAACGACAGCCAACATCCATTTGCCCCATAGAACTACGAACTACTTGTTGTATGGTGCTCCGTACTGTACATTACGGAGTACAGCACCGTACCAAGTTTGTCTTGGTGCAAATCTAGCTCAGCCTCGTAGCAGTCCGTAAGCAAGGCTTGCACGGGCCAAACCGTTGTCTCGGTTTTTTTGGAACAGAATGCTTACATGAGGAAGCGCGGTTGCGCGGCGGTCTGCCCAACATGGAATGAGGCTGTCGGGCTCCCTTCAATCCATGCCGTATCCTCGTATTCCACCGATCAATCGCCAGTAGTCAAGCTGCATAAATACAGACCAGCCGGACGTGTCACCAATGAGTATCGTTTATGCTCACTAAGCTGAACCTCAAGTCTACAACGCAAGACAGTAGGTAGTAAGACAGTGGCGCACTCTTGCAGCATTCAGTCCAGCCGCACCAAGAATTCAAGGCGGAAAATCCCTCTCGGGCAGTGCACAATACGGCTTCAAAATAGAAGTATTAGTCCAAAGGCGTCAGGCAGCAAGAGGTCGGGTCTCAAGATGGCGCGCTAGGCAAGTGGAAACTGTAGCGGGATTGGACATGACCTTCCAAGCCCTTGGGAAGCCAAACTTGTGTGTGCCCACGAGATTTTCGGACCTGACGAAAAGGAAGATGGCTGAAGCATTGCTTTTTTGGTGCTCACTCTAGCTCAGTCGGACCGAAAATGGGCGTTGATAGTGTTGTGGTTGTTGATCCTCTCGAGCATCTTGTTGGTGATGTTGATTAATATGACAAATATGCGTCGACGGGCCCATAGTAGGCCCAGGTTTGGCCCAAGTTGATCTGCGCCTCTCCTGTTCAGGACGGGATTCTGGTAGGAGCACGGTAGTAGCAACTATGGGCAGGAGTTCTCCGCAGACAGGCTAATACTGGCACAGTACTCCGTAGTCGTCAAGCACGACTTGCACACTATTGTATAATAATAATGCAAGGCGGCAGCAGGAGGTCGATAGCTCCTGCCAGCTTCATTTGTGAACACAGTACGGAGTACGATGTACTTATGTGAGTACTTTAGCTGTGCGGAGAATTGAGTATGCAGCTCGGTACCAAAGTACGTGATTTCCAAGGTTGCTTGCCCAAACTAAACCTCATTTCGGGCCCCTCACCACCGGCCGGGTGAGACACATCTGCAAGTTATTCCGTATTTGTTTATAATCATTTATGCAACGCCCCGGGATATCAGCAGGTTGCATGCAGTCAGATTGTAGCTCCAAATGGACGCCCCGTTTTGGCGTCACACAACATCTTATCAAGACATCCCGAGCCAGCCTCGTGGCCCGTCGTGGTCCATCCGGACCCGGACGTGGCTTGGTGCCTCGGTCAGCGCATGGTCCGAACCACCCTCCATCTTCGTCTCGGTTGGTCTTTTATTCGCGATATACTATTGTCTTTCTCTCGGACCCCGCTCGTCTCTCCACAATTGAGGGCTCAAGAATGAAGCTGCCCCCGCGAAGGCACTATCACAATGAGAAAGGATTCCACGTTACCTTGGGGTTTGGCGCGGCTGGGAGGGTTGCTGAGGAACTTTCGCGATTGTCGGCACACCCGAATCCCAGACCTTCGGCCACTGGCCATGGGACAAATGCATTCGCACTTGTTCTGGATGAGAGGATGGGGTTACAGTGCTTACGGATTACAACATTGACTGAGTTATTAATG